>JANHZU010003747.1:100621-123965 GCA_032468055.1 Acrochordus granulatus
TAATTAATTAAAGCAGGAAATAATCAGTAGTTGTACATCAGAAAATCACTATAGGGTACTTTGCAGCTCAGTTAGTAGAAGATAGGATCTAAAACCTCAACCAACCCAGTGCATAAGATAATTAAGTTCAGCCACTGGAAATTAGTTCAAAGTTGTTACAATGCCCCTGTAATGTAGGAAGCTTGAAATCTTATGTATATTATTCCAAAATTAAGAGTGAAAATATGCCACTACAGGAATAAATTCTAAGGTTTCAAAACTCTTTAAGAGTTAAGGTGAGATGGACTTTTAATATTTTTTTTAATTATCATTCTGCAAAGATTAGGTCAGTAAGTACAAACTTCATCTACTACTGTATTAGAAAGCAGGCACCCAAAGCAGAGAGTAAACCAGAATGGTTTATACTGGCCTGCTAATCACTATTCAGAAATACAGTCGCACCTAAACAGTCCAATTCTTGAAACAAGAAATGACAAATTATCAATTCCTTATATATTCTTACATATGATTTTCAATTAACTCCATTACAGAGTGGCTTCAGAAGCTGACACAGTAAATCATCTTTCTCAACACTAAAATAATACCACAATCTGTTCCTGATTTTCACCACTTAGTATACTCTGCTATTTTTGAATCACATGCATGTGTGATAAAAACATTGACAAATACGTCAATATTTCTGGTGAAACCAAAAGGATTTTTCACACAGTCACCAAATTTTAATACTCAGGGACTTCTGCACTTTCATATTTTTTTTCATTTTATATCTGACAGCCTTGTGAATTGGTGAGTCTATTTGTTTGTCTGCTTGTTTGTCTTTAAGCAAAGGCCCTTTCCTTTTTTCAGCTTGATGACCCCCTAAGTAAATAACAGAGGGCCTTAGGGTAGACTTCACATATATTTTGTGTGATTATTTATAGGCCTACAGTGAATTCTCCACATTAAGCGTTTTTATTGGTGCTTATTTCTGGATAATCCAACCAGCCAATTTCTTTTCTACAGAAATGTCAACGCCTGTGCCTGTCCTACCTAGGGCTTATTTGGTAGCACAATACTATTTATAATCAAAATTGTGTTTATACTGTTTTCATTAAAGAAAGTTTAAATACAGATTTAATTTCTTGAGACTTGCTAAGTATGTATTCTTTGTCAAATAATGTAGCATATTAATAAACATATTTTATTAATTATAAATAATTAAGTGTGCCTATTTTTGTTGGTTAGTAATATTTATGATAGTATTATCCCAAGGGAGAAAGGGAGAGAAGGAGGTAGATAGCTAAATAGGTAAGTATATAATAGATAGTCATCATATTTATTGGGAAAACTGCTTTTTTTTCTGCAGGAAACAAAATTGCAGTGAAATTTGTATGGCTGTAATAACATGTTCTTTCTCTTAACTTAGTGATGAGCTAGTGAAAGAGTAGTATGCTTTTTATTTTGCCTGGACTATGCAGAACTTCAAACTTGAAGGCAAAAAAAAATCTTTGAAATACACAGGGGATAAATATAGCACCTGTCCATAATGCTCTGCCTTTGGTGCAGCTGTTTGAAGGGCTTGCAGACAGGTGCTGTGTCCATGCTCCTGTATGCTCCAAAGCAGCTGTTGAACTTTGAATCCAAAGTGCAGCACAGTCCTGCATTGTATATTCATTCATATCCCCACTAATCTTTGGCATCCCTCTCTTCCAACACTTCAGTTAAATCCCAAAGGGAATTATCTGAAGGGAGCTCCTCCAACGGTGACTTTTCTCAGATTATGAAGGTTACAGCATGGTGAAAAAATATGTAAAGGGAAAGAAACAAAACTGGCACTCTTTGCTACCTTTCATTATATATATACATTTGTGTTATATCAAAGCAAATGCAAAATAAATTCCAATGTATTCTAAGAGTGGTGTAGTAAAATAAATACTTATTTTGAAGAGGAGGAAAGCTTTTCAGAAGATGCATAATGTATTTTGATAGAATAATAATTTAAGGCTGAGTCAAAAATTTGGGTGTGATTTCTACGAAGTGGATTAAATATACAGAACCAAATAGACAATCCATCGGTGATGTACTGTAGTGTTTACCTAACATTAAGAAAGATACTTCCTTTTCAAAAGTTGTCTCTGAATTTGTGATCTATGTAATGTAATTAACACATGATTTTCTTCTTCATTTCATGCACAAAGTACCTGAATTAATGAACTAAAGTTTACTGGGTTTTGTTTTTTATTTTACTGTACTAATCATATTAAAATTATAGATTTTTGCAATTTCTTCAGCATTAATTCACCCTCTTTCTTCTTCAAGAAAAATCAACTAAACCATCTTTATAATACCTGAAATTGTATTTTTATTTCTCTGCTTTTTTTTTTTTGGTGATTATAAAAAGACAAAGTTTAGACATTTTTAGTCCTCCCATAATGTATTTGAAATATGTATTAGCTAAAATCAAACATATTAAACTAATTAGACTATGCAAATGCAGCTCAGCAGGACTGCTTTTAAAGTCAATTATATTTACCAAATGTTCAAATAAAAGAAAATCTGTTTCAATAACAACCTAACAACCATGTGGAACAAATAAGGCCTCTAATTAACTTTTCAGAATGTGGTTTAGAGTTCAGCTTTCCAATGATGAAAATGTAACTAAATCTGATTCTCTTTCAGTGTCCCGTTTCGCACTGGTGAAATTCTGTTATCCAAAGTACAGTCAGATTTTAATGTGTGATCTTCCTTTGAATATAGCAGACTTCAGTTACACGGTTATTTTAGTTATAGCATCTTTGCTTTGGAACTTCTTCCCCAGGAAAGTACATTAGCTCACATCAGTGTTGGCTTTCATGCAGGTGGTAAAAAAAACCTTGTTTTTCAAGGTATTGAAAGAGCTGTTGATGCTTTTTATTCTTATGTTTTTAATTCTAGTTTTCTGTTTTGGTAATATTTAGTGCAGCCTTCCTCAACCTGATGTCCTACAAGATGTATTAGATTACAATTTCCATCATACCCAACCAGCCATCCCAGATTTTTCTTTCTCATGTTAAAATACAAAAAGAAAAACAGCGATGACAGTTCTTCCAGGAAATCAATGTTCCCACTCAAACAAACAAGTGTATCAGTTGGGACGGTGCCACAGAGACATTGACCATAAAAAAACTCTAGTTAATAGATCAGTGGGGATAGAGGAGGCTGTGTGTGAAACAACATCAATTAGCTTTGTTCCACATCCTTTTAGGCCCTTCGTATAAAATCAGGATGCTGTTCTATCCAGAGAAAAAAAATTGTCCCTCTTGAGATGTCAGTGTGATGGTGGAGGTTGAAGCAAAGGGTGGACCAACTTTGCAGGTAGATAAAGAAATCTTCCTCATTCATTCAATGACCATTTCCAAGGACTCATCAACCAGGTATGTTGTACATTTTTGTTTTGTTTCTCTTAACACGTAGAAGTAACAATAAATGTAGTTATCATGAGCACCTAACTAACACAATAAAAACAGAGGATAAAAACGATTAATAACTACAATATACTCCAAACAATTGGGAAATCATTGTTTTATTTTAACAGTTTCACAAGGAGAAAAAAAAATTAGCTCTTTTTTTTTACTTCAAGAGATCTGATCCTTTTTTTACTTCAAGAGATCTGATCCTAAACAAATTTTGTGTGGGTATGCTGAATATCTAATATTAAATATTTAAAAATATTTCATTTTTAAATGAAAACATTCATCTAAAAAATATGGCCTTTCTGAATATTGATATTCCCATATCAAAAACAGGCAAATGCACAAAATGAAAGACAGAAAGGAATATACAATCTAGGTGTCCATTGTCTCTCACAGGTCCAGCCAAGACATGGTGACTGAATTTAATGGAGTGTATGCCTACATTAGAATTCAATGTCCAGTAAGAAAAGAAGAGATTTCTGTCCTTTATTGTGTCATTTTTGGCCTGTCATTATAGATAGTTCTATGGCAAAAATTATGTCAAAGTGGAACTGAATCACTATAATAGTGGAATAATTAAAGAAAACTTCAGGCTGCCTCTCCAGTAGGCTGGGATGAGAGGGAGGCAATCTCAGGAGGACATGTTCTTTAAAATCAGTTTCTAAAACACTGTAGTGCTGCTGTGAGTAAAGTAAGAATACTCCTATGGAATCTTTTTTTTTAAAAATCTATGTAATAATGATATATAATTGCAATTTTCAATGAATATATAAGATAGATGATACAGATACAAATGTGGATGTAGCTATGGATATATAGACATAAAAATATTCCTTCACATATGATCTTATCATCCATCTGAAATGCTGGAGTTCATTTGAATGTTTGCAAAATTGAATCTGATTTGTTGATATGTAAACCCAATGTTCTTCTTCATATGGTATATCATTGCATAAAATGATGTACTCCTGAAATACTCATCAGATACAGAATAACATGGAAGATTAGTTATGTCATGAATGATTTAAAACCCATATTAAACCAACTTGCATTGAGTTCAGGATTCACACCAAATCAAAGCACAACATAGCTAGGCAGGTAAATTATTTGTTTGTTTGTTTGTTCAGTTTGTATGGCTGCCCACCTCAAACACAATACAAAAAGAAAAATTAAATACATATAGCAGCTTAGAAA
This sequence comes from Acrochordus granulatus, assembly GCA_032468055.1. Classification (NCBI taxonomy): domain Eukaryota; kingdom Metazoa; phylum Chordata; class Lepidosauria; order Squamata; family Acrochordidae; genus Acrochordus; species Acrochordus granulatus. The sequence goes on from JANHZU010003747.1 coordinate 105,247, forward strand.
TATTACAGTCTGTAGATGTTAATATATCCAGGAAACTGGACCCTTCACATATTCAGGTCTCCAGGCCTAGACACATGAGATAAATAGATAGATAGATGACAGATAGATGATAGATAGATGATAGATAGATAGATAGATAGATAGATAGATAGATAGATAGATAGATAGATAGATGAATGATTCCTCCAACAAAAATGATTGATTTTTTCCCCAAGTGTTCCAGCTTGGTAGATGAGCTCAATATGTATGCAAGTGTGGTGAACTCAAGGGATTTACTAAGCATCAGTGAAAGTATTTTATTGTGCTCTCAAATGCTGTCGCATGTAGTTAGCTAACAAATATGATAGGTTTTTAGACTAATCCACTATGTCCTTGCCAAAGCTCCTTGTGTGTTACATCATCTTGCTTTCAGCCAAGAGTTTGTTTCTCCCAGATAATTATCTGAGAGCTGCTGACAGGTCTTCTGACTTACACACCAGAGTACAGGAACTCTCCTGTTTATCTAGCACTACTGACAAAGGGAGAGCAAGCTGCTGATATGTTTATGCAAAAGCACTCTATTAGGCATTACATAGTGTCTGTGCTCTGAATGCTTGGGGTATGATAAATAAGATCACATACTTTTTGACATCTCCTGTTTTTGTTGCAGTGTCAAGTTTTATCTTGGTTGAAGTCAGGGTGACAGAAAAATAAAAGGAGAAATCCAAAATGTGACTTCATCAGCCAACTGGTAATAGTTACTGAACAATAAATAATATTTTGTTGGATGTTAAAATGGATTACCAATAATTTGCACTCCATAATTCCTCTAATCAATACATTAAACCTGTTACGCAATATGTAATATTAAATAGCAAATATTCTATCCAATATGAATTATGATGGATGCTTGGTATGTAGAAGATGTCAAGACACTATAGCAAACTTTTCAAGTTGCATTTTAAAATGTCACAGGATTAGCATTGATGACTCATTATTTATTTTGTTAAGTATCACAAATGTCCACTATAGACTGAGGAAAAAGGAAAGCTGGCCCTCAAGTTAAACTTATTTACAATTTTCTCATGTAGTAAATTATGGGGCATAGTAAGGTTAATATTTTGAATACAGTATTTATCTCCAACTCTCTATTCCACTTGTTCTTCAGGACACAGCTATATAGATTATACTGCATGTTCTGAACCTTGAAATTGATTGATGCTTGGTTAATGCCAGGCCTGACAATTCTGCTTCTCTCCACAAAAGGGTCAACTGATAGCATTTTTCCTCTGTGGGTTACTAAATGCCTTGAGACAGACAGAAAAGGAGCCTTTTTCTTGTAGATATATGAAAATGCAAAGATATGCATATAATGACATCATTTTGCATAGTGGTTTAGAAAGTAAAGGTAAAGTTTTCCCCTTGCAGTCGTGTCCAACTTTAGGGGGTGGTGCTCATTGTTTCATAGCCAAAGAGCCAGTGTTGTCTGAAGATGCTTCTGTGGTCATTTGCCTGGCATGACTATACACCAAGGCACATGGAGTACTGTTACCTTTCTCGCCGAAGGTGGTACCTATTAATCTACTTGCATTTTTCATGATTTCAAATTGCTAGGTTGGCAGGAACTGGGGTAAATAATGGCAGCTCACCCCATTCATGCAGTGTCTTCCAGCTGACAAACCCAGCATCTTAACCACTAGGCTATTATGGCTCTATTTTCTATTCTATGAGCATTACAGAAATGGATGTTGGAGAAATACATCTTGTTTCATTCATTTACATTATTAAACTTAATCACAGGGTAAAGGTGTATCAGAACCATCATAGGAAAGATGAATTGGGAGAAATGAAAGGGAGGAAGTTTGTATATTTTTTGTGGAATAATTCCAAATATTGGTTGTTTCTTTAATGTGCTTGCTTAGTCATTAAAATTATACCAAACCTAGATGTATACTTTGAAATGGAGAACATTGTTTGAAAAAAATGTTATATATTATAATGTCCGTGTAAAAATCATCCTATAATGTATTCCCTGTAAGAACTGATAAATTAGCCATACTCTTTTTCAAAATTATCTCATCTGTGCTTCCAAGCTACTGAGGTTAGAGCCAGTGAGAGACAGTGACAACATTTTTAAAAGCCTTCTCTGTCACATTCTAGCAAACAGTAAACTACTTGGATCAGAATAGACCATTAAACATTGGATACACTTAGTGGGCCTTGCCTTCATATTAAAGGGCAGCTGAAACAATCTGCTCCATTTTATGGAAATTAGATGCAGCTGTTGCACTTCTGGCAAGTTGCTTCCTTAGAAAAATTGGATATCCCTACTCTATAAATACTTCTGCCAGCGTATATTTAGTTATATCTTTGTTTATTTAAAACAAACATAAATGGAGGGTCCTTCCCACCCCTTGGAAACCATTTGGAAAGATGAACTGTTGAGTTCTCATTCATTCTCTTTCACTCAACTTGGCATTTTTCAGTTTTGGGAAATTTCTTGTTTGAGATGTGCATGTTAATGTAATGGGTTGTGGTAAAGATTAGAGACAGTCAGCAAAAGGGAGAAGCATGAACAGTCTATATGAAATCTCCTTGAAGACAATATTTTGGGAATAAAAATAGCAACTCTTTGATTGCAGAAAAGAAGAGGATAGGTCCACAAAGCAGTTTGGGCTCATCTCATCAATGTACTTCATATCAAGGTGATAAGTGCATCTTCTGTGAGGAAAAAAACACCGTGGTTGTTCTTAATAAATTCCTCTGTGTTGCTTTGCAGTCTTGAACTGACACTTTCAACAGTGTGCTGGGTTGAAGCTATGAAGCAATGTGAAGTGAAACAATATGGCCACAGAACTTTGCTTTTTAAGTATAATCAAATTAAATCACCCTACTGAACTTTTGTACAGCACATGTGAAATTTCTTATTTATTTCACAATAAAAAAATAGAAACTTGAGTTCTCAGTTCTGTAATTAGTAAACACATAGTTCAAAGAAGATTCCTTTATTTTGTAGCTCAGATTGTTGTAGAAATTCAGCCATTGCCTTAGGAGGTCACACAAATCAGATATAACCTTAATCCATACAGTAAAATAGTTTATTTGTGCATAGCATATTAAATAAATACAGTAATTGCAGCTTTATAAACCAGGCTTAGGCTTAGCATATTGGATGAACTTAACTTGTCCAGATGTTAAATTCCATGTACAGTTTAGGAATGACGTAAGCAAGATTGCAGTGGCATTGGAATTCAGGAGGGTCTCTTGTGTGAATTCTGATTCTATCTCCTTGCTTTAATTGCCAAAGGCTACCACACACACACACAAACAAACCCCACATTATTCGGAATAGCAGGTGACTTGGGGAGAGCAGGTATTGAGCATCATTTTCCACAAAGAATGTTGGGAATATCCCAGTTTCATTCCTTAATAGAAAGTACATAAAAAGCATATTAAGATGCTTATTTAATATTTTGACAAACTCTGTGTCCCATTTGGTTTTCTTACTGCATTCTTGTTCAATATTTTTCCAATTTTGTATGTTCTTCGAAGTTCATGCCCCAGTAAATGAACATCTAAGGGGAACCCTAATATTAACTTCTTAGCTTTTAATTTAATGTAATATTTTTAAACATATTGATTATGATTATTTCACATATGAAACCATGTTCTGTCCAAATGTGGGCTCTTGGACACAATATTTATTTTATTTATTATTTAATATGCTGCCCAACTCATAAGAGGCAACTCTAGGCAGCTTGAATATGAAGTACTTAGCCATGGACAATTCCCTAGAATGTCTTTGTCTGTATGATCCAGAATATAAAATGTGAATTTATATTTTTTATATTTTATATTTTACCTATAAAATGTGAATTTATATTTTTTATATTTTATATTTTACCTTTTAGGTAAAAGAGCCTCTGAATCTTATCATTTGCTGCACAGACTCATATGTTATTTAAGAATGTAGCCCAAATGGCTTATTAGAAAATGGGATTGTGATGGAAGTCTATTTTGTAGGAAATCCAAGCTTAGAGTGTTTGTCATGCCTCTGTTCTCTTTACCCTTCTGTTTTATGGCCGACGTAGATATGTTGTGGGATCAGATGAAATGTTAGATTGTAACTGAGTCTCTTAGTATCACCTTAAAGTTACAGCATTTTCATGGGCAGGTTTTTTTGCTCCACAGTTCAGAATCTTGAAAAGAAATCTGCATTCTTGGGTGGTCACTATTGAGGTAGTTTCAAGCATACAAAATATAAAAAGTATGCATGAAATATGCCAGTATATTAAATTAACATCCTGCAAAAGCTCTCTTTTTAAAATCCAGATGCTTATATTGTTTTTGACAGACTCTCAGCAGTAAAGTTTAACTTTAAAGAAAGCGCTTTCTGTTTCTGTTTTCAAGTTAGAAATAATGAAAGGAAAACACACTGAAATTCCCACATTATTAAATAAAACATTGAAATGGCCAAGGGCCAATAATTGTCACGCCACGAACAAATGCCTTACGGTAATATGTTCCATAACTGTTTGCTAAAAACTACCAATCTTAACACATTTGCACATGATTAGACACAATAAAAAGTTACTTATTGAAGTTTGTGAGACAGTAGACTTATGCCCAGGGGAAGGGAAACTTCACTGCAAAACTGAATGACTGAAGTAGTTCAAAATAAGTTCCATGCTGTGAAAACAGATCATAAATATGCAGCCATCAAATGATTGCCTTTGTTCTTATGGTCGGGAGGTCAAAATGCTGCTACTTTGCCATGCCGTTCTGAGAGATTTAGGCAGAATCACATTCCTAACAGTAGATACTGGACAAATCCATCCAGATAACATCCAAAAGTAAAACATTATTTAGCAACTATAATAGATGCCAGCAGTGAATGCAACTTTGTACAGGTCAGCTGTTCAGTTGCTAAAATCGCATTATCCACACTTAATGGACTTTACAGTTTACCAACGGTTCAGTCTTCCCTCTTTAGATGCATTATTTATTATTACTTGCAATTATGGATCTTCCACACTTTCAAGACACAAATTCTATCACAATGGCTCATAAGCAATAATAAGCCCTTATAATAAATAATAGATTAAATCATCATGATGATCATCATCTTCTAGTTGAGAGTAATGATTCAGTGATCCTGTCTTCTGATTGGTCAATGTTTGAGTTTCTTCCCTTCCTCTTCAGGAATGCTTTTCTTATAGATACCTGGAATAAACTAGTATGCGTTCAAAGAGAACTGAGCATGCATTACATTCCCAAATTGTTGAGTCTCTAAGAGTCAGATAAAGAAGAATGCTCTATGGGTAGGCACAAGTGTATGCCATATTTTGGAAAAGGGCATTTTGACAGGAATTATGAGGGAGAATCAGAATTTTATTGCAGAATTTTATAGTCTACACTCCAAATGTTTACTATAGATATGACTCAATTATACAGTCAATATTCTTTATTTAACAAAATACAGTGGTGCCTCACAAGATGAGACTAATCCGTTCCAGAAGAACGCTCTTCGCATGAAATGCTCTTAAGGTGAAATGTGGTTTCCCATTAAAAACAATGTAAAGTTTGACGATCCATTCCACGCTCCCAAAAATATTCACCAAAAAATCATTTTCAATGGAATTTGATGTAAATTAGATTGTAAAATGATTGTCCCCTAACATCTGAAACAAGTAACCATGATTAGCACACGATATAAAGCAGAAATAGAACAAACTAAACAGCACTTACAGATCTGCTTCAAGGCTGCTGCTTGGCCGGCTGCTGCTTGGCTGGCTGCTGTCCGGTGCCCCCTGCTGGCTCAGAGGATCCACTGCCACTGCTGCTGAGGCAAAACTGCCTTTTCCCTCAGCAACACCTTTCCGGGCGTTGTGGGCAGTTTGGAAATGTTTCTTGCCTCCATATTATGAGAGGAAAAGAATGCCAGGCAACGAGGGGGAATTTACAAGGACAATTTCTGCTTTATTTTGTGTGTGTGTGCATATGCATGCACGCTTTGAGAATATCCCGGCTGGCGTGAGGAAGAGAGGAGAGGAGGGGGAGGGGAGACAGAATCTGGAGTCTGAAGTCTTGGGAGTTCCATCTCTTGAACGCCTTTCACAACACCTTTACACTGTTTATGCAGCAAGAGAGGAGGGCTCCATTGTGAGATTTCCCACGTGAGCTCATTGCACGGTGTTCATTGCGATCAGGAACATTGACTTGCCATACATTCTGGCAAGGTCAGTCACACACAAAGTAACAGAGTAAGCCACGCAGCAGCGTAGGCAGAACACATGCACGCACTTACCACCTGTACGGCAATGGAGTAAACCACGCAGCATTTCCTGAACGGGAAATACAGAGCGCACTGACTGATGACGCACAAGGTATCGCATGCATTTTTTCATCTTGTGAGTCACAGCTTGTCTAGCAAAATAAATTTTATTAATTTTTTTTCTCATCTTGTGAGTTACTCATCTTGTAAGGTACCACTGTAAAGAAATTTGGTTTGTAGTTTATTCAAATAATGTAACCATTTTGGTTCATGTATTAGATATAAGTAAATGTTTAAAGCATTGGATTCCATTGATATCCTGTCCTTCCTTTGAGGAGCAGATAGAATTCATAAACTTCCCTCATTTTATTTTTCATCAATCCTATGTAGCAGGTGAGGCTAAAAAGCTCTAATTTCTTCAAGTTATCCAGGGAATTTTATCTGAAAAAGGGGATTTAACTCCAATGGATTCTAGGCCAAATCCAACTTGATTCACCATGGGCCACTGGCTTTTTCAGATCTTTGATAAACATTCACTGTCATGTAAACAAAATTGCACCTACTATTGCACTGTTATTTACATTTTAAGGATATGTGCTCATGGATGTGTAGAACAGTCCAAATATTCCAGATTTCACATATTATTGCATTTTGTTAAACTATAATTATTCTCTTTTAAAAAAACATGTACAAGAAAATCAACACTGTCGACATATTTTTTACTTTTAACAATGTAATACACAAAAATATAGTCTTCACACCAACATCAATCATTTCACATTGCCACTCCAATAAGCAAATTACATCTATATTTTAAAATTTATCTCTAATCACTGTATTATATGTCCACCTGCAGCCTTACCATATTTCAGCATTTCCACAGCATTTACATCTTTCTTTTTTCTTGAATAATAATATTTTTCCTTCATCATATCATCAAACTACCAGTCATTTTTGTTATCTTTGTCTGTATTATTTTCAATTAACTTTTTTTTCATATGCATAATATGTTACTCTCAACACATTTACAAAGGAATTAATCTTATAAACAGGATCTTTTTTCATTCATAGCCTTTTTCATTTTACTCTTCCATCAAATACTCTTTTTCAAACGGATAGTTTATATAACTCACATATTTCCATAACACTTTGAAATATAATTCTTTTCAGTCAGTTTGCAAGCTATCTTTACATTCTGTTTCTTGTGTTCAATTCCATTCACACTATTGTAAGGTTAATCTTAATATATTGTAAGAATCGCTGGTGCAAAATGGGCATTGAATAAATTTAATAAATAAATAAATCTATATTCAAATACTGTTTTACAATTAAATATACAATCCATATTCAAATACTTTCTTACAAGAGTTATCACCTTTTTTATATAGTTGTTCTACTTTCATTCTAATTCCTTTCAGTTTCTTTCACTTCTTTCTTTTTATGTGATAGCTATGTGTTTTTTTAGATCATCTTGAGCCTTCTCTCGATCTTTCATTATATACAATCAAATTAATCATTCTTTTAAAAAATCTTTGTGTACATATGAATAGGCATGTTTAAATTATACATACAGAACAAATCTTTTTTTCTAACCAGATTCTCCCCAAAGAATCACCATTCTTTTTTATTCTTGGCCTCTGAATGGACCAAGTAGACCAATCACTTCTTTTCCACTCATTCATATCACCTAGGTTCCACCACCATCCCACCACCGCCTCCATTCTTGAACTGTTTTAGTTCAGAATATTGCAGTTTTTCTGGAAAATCATTTCTGGTTTTACCAGTGTCATGATTTACAGTACTGAAACATTACATATACATAAAGCATACCCTCTTTGAGTTCTATGATTTTATGTAAAAATTGTCTGGTCCTTAGCAGTTCTTAAAAGTAGGTCAATACAACCTCAGATGAACAACAAAACATGACATATTACAGCATGCCATTGTTTTTTTACAAAAATAAAGCCAAAATGAGAAACCATGTGTGCAAAACTAAGTACCCCTTATGATTCAGTAGCTTGTAGAATCACCTTTAGTCGCAATAACTTGAAGTAATCATTTTCTACATGACTTTATCAGTCTCTCACATCATTGTGGAGGAATTTTTTCTTCTTCACAACATTCTTTTGGTTCATTGAGGTTTGTGGGCATTTGTTTATACATAGCTCTCTTGAGGTCCTGTCACAGTGTTTTGGGCTGAGGTTTGGACTTGGACTGAGCCATTCAATACCTTGATTCTTTTCTTTTTCAGCCATTCTGTTGTAGATATGCTAGTGTGCTTGGAATCATTTAGTTGCATGACTAAATGTCAGCCAAGCTTTAGCTGTCAGACAGATATTTGATTCTAGAATACTTTGATATACAGAGGAGTTCATGGTTGACTCAATGACTAAGCAAGATGCCCAGATCCTGTGGCTGTAAAACAAGCTCAAATCATCACCCCTCCACCACCATGCTTGACAGTTGGTATGATAGATTTGTGCTGTTATGCTGTGTTTGATTTTTGCCAAACATGGCACTATGCATTATAGTAAAACATCTCCACTTTGGTCTCATTTGTCCAAAGGAATCTGTTCCAGAAATCTTGTGATTTGTTTAGATTCAACTTTGTGAACCTAACCATGCTGCCATGTTCTTTTTAGAGAGAAGAGGCTTTCTCCTGGCAACCCTTCCAGACAAACCATATTTATTCAGTCTTTTTCTAATTCTACTGTCATGAACTTTAACACTGAACAGGCTAACTGAGGCCTGTAGAGTCTGAGATGTCACTCTTATATGGTTAATGAATAAACTTCCTCACTGTAGAATGATGGACTTTAAATTGTTTGGAAATGGCCTTATAACCTTTCCCAGAGAGATAGGCAGCAACAATTCTCTAAGGTCATTGCTGATGTCTTTACTCTCTGGCATTGTGTTAACACGTACCTCAGTGCAGGAGACCAGCAAACTCCTAAAACTTCTGCTTTTATAGAGGTAGTCAGACTTGCTGATGATCAATTATCAAGGACACTTGATTTGCAGCACCTGGATGCTATTTAGCCTCTTCATACCTATGGTAGCTTCTTCATGTTGGCTTTCTTCTTGTGAAATAAACAATGACATAGTGTAATATTTCATGTGTTGTTGTTCGTCTGAGGTTGTATTTACCTATTTAAACTGCTAAGGACCAGATGATTTTTACATGTCCTGATACATAAAATCATAGAACTCAAGGCATATTTTCATTTTTCAACAAGACTGTATATTTCTAATGATGATAAAACATGTAAAACATTTCTGATTATAAATGATGTCATACAAATAACCTTAATTGTTTTTTAAATGATTGCTTTTCTAATAGATATAGGCAAACTTTGGAAATTTTAATATTATACTAGATTAAATAAATTACTTCTTTAATGGAGAATCAACCAGAAAGCAGAGCATGGAAGGAATTTTGAATTATCAATGAGAGATTGCATGTATTGTTTTTCAGTATGATATGAAATTGAAAGTGGAAAAAAAACAATGTATCTCCTTGGATAAGATTAGATTTTATCTTTAGTTTCAAAATAAGATAAAATATTCCATTTTCCAGAATTAACTTTGGGAAGGTCACTGTTTGCTTAGTCAAAAAAGTGGAATGGAAAGAAAAAATTAAAATATAGGTTTAATATTATAAAATTAGGTTTTCTATTTTCATATGGTGATATAGTCTATAGAAGTCTGAACATTACATACTTGGTGATTGGTCATTTTACCCATTAAAACTATATTGATTATTATATAGGATTGTAACTTGGCTAATGTAAAGGAAGAGTGGAAATACACAGCTGGGCAAAAGTGCTAAATTAATTTTATTAAAGAGTGGTCCATTGAGGTAGTTCAGTAAGCTTCTTAACAGTTCAAAATTGGGGGTGCTAGAAAAGGAAAGAGAGGCAAGTTATGTTTGGTTATAGTTAGTTGGGGTTCTGTGAAAATGCAGTTATATTTTAAGATGAATTAAGTCTAGTGGGTAGGTAACCTCAAGATTGGAACCAATAGATTTCACAACATTAAAAGTTAATTTTGGTATCTTGTAGCATATGGAATAGTGGGGGAAAAAAGAGTTAGAGGCATCATAGTGTTTTTCAGTGCTTGCATTCATAATTTTATGACGTGTATACAGTTTTTTTCTTCTTTGCTAGACTAGGAAATGTATATACAGAAATAACATAATGATGATTCACTGTATTGCTTCTTTGATCCTAATGCTTTGTAATGAGCACACAATTTGTCTTCTTGCAGTTTACAGCTAAATTTTCATATTTATATTTATTCAAATGATAGTAGTGTCTGTAGGAGAATAATTTCTTGCACATTGTACAATTACACAGAGATAGAATATTTATTTTCCTAGACAAATAATCAATAGGTTTGTCATCATCACTAAAATTATGCTTGTTCAGTTTCTAGACACTTTCAGGACATTTTCAGAAAGTTATAGAAAATGTCATAATATTGTATATTTTCTTTAAATGAAGCATTGGAAGCTGCTGCTGGTTAATGTTCCTTTCAGAGACAATTATGGCTCTCTAATTGTATATGTTTTATAGTGTTTTTAGTGTGATGGATTGTTGTTTCCGTTTTTGCTAGATTTTGTCATATGATAAAGTGTCTTTTAAAAGTTCGATTTATAAGTTCACTTTTACATAAACAGACAGGAGGCAGAGGGAAATGCTTTGTCTCTCCCTGTTGCCACAAACGTAGCAAACTGTATTACATACAAGATTTAGAAGTTGCCATGACAAATTAATTTTTTTGTGAAACATATAAATTTGTAAATGGGTTTCCTTTCTGATGGAAAACTTGAAATAACTACAGATTTTTAATCTATAAATCAAATGAAGGATTTATAATTTACCCCCGAGGACCTTGATCTTTGCAGAGTAGATATCTTAGCCGCAGAATAAGACAGGAAAATAATACCAAAGGACAACAACTGTTCACAGATCTGGTAGATATGAAATAAAGGCATTAACATTTTATAACAAATCTCGTCATACTGAAAAACTAGATTGAAAAACTGCATTATATTTGGTCATTTTTCTACTTTCTCATTATTTAAGATCTCTTGCAGAGTATGAGTAGTTTGCTGAGCAATATAATAAACTTTTATAGTTAAATAAAAATCTGTGTTGCTACATTTACATAACTGGAAATATTTTTAGTTTAGACTCTTCTTTCTAATAGGTATGAATGCAGATTGTTGCACATTGGGTGAAAAATACTCCTTACTTGCAAACGATTCTTTGAAGCAGACATCCCTCTTGTCTGTTCAGTGCTGCATTGATTTCAGTGCATGGTTTAGCTAGAGCAGCAGTAGATTTTGATGTTTGTTAATAACAGTATTTTGAATACTAAATGTTAAAAATATCATTCATATCCCCAAGAATTATAAATTTTCTCCAATCTTTCTTATAGATGTCTTTCAAAGGGCTTGTTTCTCTTGAAGGAAAGGGATGAGAAAGAGGTTTTTGTGGAGCATACACCACGGTGTTCTGGTAATGTTTAAAAGTGGTGCCTGTGCTAATCTAATACAAGCTCGCCACAGATCCCAGGAGAGCTTGCCTGGGTATTCCAAAGCAAGCTTTAATAGAATCCAGAAGGTTGTTTTGTAATAAAAGCCAGATTTTAATTTATTCTTTAAAACTAAATTTGGTTTTGTAATGTTTGCATTTTAAAGACTCGCTTGCTCGTTTGGTTTGATACATATTTTCTTTTGCGTAAAGAGGCTTTTATTTTATTTGAAAGATTTTACTATGAGGAACTGTAATTTTTTAGTTACTTACTTTTTCTTTAAAAGATAAACTGTTTGTCTGAGAAAGCACTAATTATTTTTGGCTTATGCATTGAAATTTCTCTTTTGTTCCCAGGCTAGTATGTTCCACAAAGAATCATGAAAAGTTGGTTTCAAGCCACCTCATAGTATAATAGAAACCATTTTAACTCTAAACTTCATGACCATGTGGCCATCTCTGTGTTCAGCTTCTTTGACCTGCAAAACCCTCAAACACCATTTTTTAAATTTCCAATAAAACATCAAAGTAGATCAGTTCAAAGATGCACTAGTATATATAACCAAGATAAAAGTGGTAAGATTTTTTTTTGTTCACTGGTAACAGTTTTGGTGGGCAGATATACCACTCATATATAAATATCTGTCATTAGCTGATTTTTCTTTTTCCAAAAGTATTTAATTTGAAATACCAATCCTATAATATTAAAAAAAATCAAAGGTTTGATTTTTTAAAAAACAATATTGCAGCATATTTGTATCTGCCTTCTGAAATAGCTCCAGTGATTATTGCTCTTAAATGGAATAATAGTTATAAATGTCACAGGTTCAGAAGGTGGCTAATGTTACCAATGACTGCTAATAACCACAAACAGTGCCTTATGCAACATTACTTTGAAGACCAGTTGCTAGCAATGACTAATAGGAAGAAGCTGTTAACATCTTTGGTCCCTTATAGGAACATAATGATAGGCCAGATAGATCTTTCAGCTGGTTTTTCTTTGCTTTCCATCTGTTCTTGCAAACAGGAATAGAAAGTCACTAGCCTAATTCCTTTCTCCATTAACCTTCATATCATTTGGTATCTGATAGATGAGTGAATTGTCTCTTATTCTAATGGGCTATAAATAAAATTCAAATATATAGAATGTTTGGATTTAGTTCCCATAATATGTACCTAATATAAGGGCTTTCAGCTGGTAGATGAATTCATTTCAGAAGACATGCTCATAATAAGTTCACTATTGACAGTATGTGAGTCCTGTATTGAAGAAATAAGGCATAATGCATTACTGCTATTCTGCATGGTCTCGCACATTTCTGATGGGAAGCAGAACGCCTAGTTCACTTAAATGGTTTTCATAATCTTACCCTTGGGCATTATATTATTCTATTGCTGTAACCCCAGAATTATTTTCAACATAAAATGGCATTACTGTTAACTGGCCCTTACTAGTTAGGTAGCATGGGGAAAACTGCATTATTTTACTCTTAATCATTCTGAAAAAAACTGATAAAAAAATCTGAGTGATTTTTTTGAAAGGTAAGATAAAACAAACCCAAAGCAATGTATCTTATATTGATACTATTTGAATAGTTTGCTAGACTTAAGAATGGTTGATTATTAATTGGCAAAGGTGCTATTCATTGATGCTGACTAGAATTTGAAATAAGCTTCAAACCATTTCTATATAAAGTGGAACCCTGGATTGAAAGTAATGTGCTTTATTAGTGCCTTGAGAGGTGAGCAAAATTTTTTAATAAAATTTAACTTGGTTAACAAGTGATAACTTGCAAGACGAGCATCACGCAATGAGCGTGCAAGGGAAATCTTACAACTGAGATTTCTTCTCTCATACAGGCAGCATCTGCGCGAGGTACTATTTATGCTATTATGTGTATTTTATGCTATTACATGTTTACGTGTACGTATTGTGACCATGTGTGTGTTTGCTTTACTATATGAGCATATTGGATTATAAACACTTTTTTGGAATGAATTATTCTTTTAATTCTGTGAGTCCAAGGTTCCACTGTACTTTCTAGAAGACAAGTTTTAACTGTGGTTGATACTATTTTTGCAGGTATATTGTAGTAACTAGTCAGAGAGAGGAATGATGAGGGGAGGGAGTTCACAATATTTTGGCTCTTCTTCACCTCATATAACTAGTTTAAGTCCAGCCTTTCTCAACGAAGGTATCATGAGAGATTGTGATGGATGGGAAGATGGATAGACTGACTAAACAACATCTTTTTTAACTTGGTCCACTGAACAGTCCTGGCATTCACACTGGTGGGAATTTTTATGCTCCTCAACTTACCCACTGCCCTACCACATTACTCTTGTTGAATTTGTAAAACATAATTTGTATTGTGAGGTTTGAGGGGATTTACTGTTTTTATATAAGGGGAACCTAAGATCTGAAAATTATTTCAAGGATTCCTTCAGGGTAAAAAGATTGAGAAAGGCTGGTTCAGATGCAGTTTATTATCTCTAGTAGCTTCAGGCTTTCTACTTTTCTCAACAATGTCTGTCTGTGATAGTTGAGAGACATAAATCCACATATAGATTTGAAAAAATATTTAAAATTCAAGTATCATGTAATATTTCTTTGTTTTGGAAATAGTTTTAATAGTCTAAATTACTTTGATTATGTTGCAAAAGAACATATTTCAAATTCTTAGTTTCACTTTCATCTCTTATTTCTTTTCAAAAAAGGTGAACCTGAGAAAGAACTTAATCCCAAGAAGAAAATATGGGAGCAGATCCAACCTGATCTTCACACCAATGACCAACTTATTGCTACATACAAAGGTGTCCCATTTGAAGTGAAAGGGAAAGGTGTGTGCAGGGCTCCTACAATGGCCAACAGTGGAATCAAATAGAAAGCAATTTTAGAAAATCTTGAGATAATTTTGAAGGGAAAGAAGGTGAACATAAATAAATATTGCCTCAATGAAAAACATGTCTCATTCATTTTATTACAATCTTGAAGATAACCTTGGCTGATCTAAAAAGGTTAGAGTAGTATCAGTCCTGCTTAGTATTTTAATAGGAGACATCCAAGGATTACCAAAGGTAGACACTAACTAAAGAATTTGATGAAACAGCCTGAAAGAGGGGAATGGAAAACAATTTCTGCACATCAGTGAGAAAACTGAGTGAATTGATGAGTTACAGGAGTCAAGCTGAGCTTGAAGAAAACATATTCCAAAAGTATAAACTTCATGGTTCATTGCTTCTCTAAAAATTGAAGAAAAGCATTAATTAGGGCTATAAATAAGTGGTATTATAGGTGTCCATAATCATTAGTTCATATTGTAACATCTCCAAGGAAGGCTGCAAAATAGGTCAGAACTAGCACTATCCTGCACTCCTGTATTGCTAATACATGAAAATTAAGTACTGTTGTCAAACTAGTGAAATGTATTACAATAATATATTAATACTTGAGTTCAAATAATTAAACATAGAATTCATTCAACTGGCCTGCATTTTTTAATTGTTGCAGAACTGGTATGAGGAAGAGCTTTTTGTCTATTGTATAAGCACATACAATATTAAATAGCTTCCTCTCTTAAATGAACTTAATGGAATGGCCCAAAGTGAAATAGTGAAAATAATAGATGTATTTTCAGTGTTGGGGTCCTAGGAAAACAATTATAGAGGAATTCTTCAGAAATAGATAAATCTATTGTTAAAATACATTTAAGCCAGTAAAAAGGAAATGCAAGGCTAAAAAGTCAGTAAAAATCAAAACTAAAACCACTTAGTGAAACAGAACTTTAGTTCCAGATATATATAAAAATTACACCGTCTTTGATGTCTTAAAAGCTAACAAAATGTGGGGGCCATCCAGACATATAAGGAGTCCCAGAGGATTTTATTCTGCTAGCCTTGCAACTATAGAAAGTGATGCTCATCTCTGTTTCAAGGGCCATTGATCTAGCACTTGTCGAAAGACGTTCCGCAGTCACTTGGCCAGCTTGATGTCACAGAGTGTTTTTTCCTTCCCACTGAAGTGGTACCTATTTATCTACTTGCATTTACATCTTTTGAACAGCTGGATTAGCGGGAGCTAGGGCAAGGACAGGAGCTCAACCCTTTGTGTGATGCTCAAGTCCTGAACCTGGGCCGTTGGCTTTCCAACCAACAAGTCCAGCATCCTAACCGCTGAGCTATAGTGGCCCTTTCCAGACATGTAGATGCTGTTTGTTCTGCTCACAAGCTTTACCTCCACACTCAGTCCTTGCTTATTGAGCAGGAGAACTTTTGAAACCTCTCTCTCTCTATTCAAGGCATAAGACAGGCAGATATTGTTTGGGAAACCAATCTTGGAAATAAATTGGACTCAGGTCGTGAAGGGCTTTATTGATGAAAACAGGAATTTTGAATTGTATTCATACATTTATTGCATGATGCACTTAGACTGCAGTAGAAGTGGAGGCCCTGCTGAAACGGCCTTCTTTTAGCAGCAAAGCTGCTGCATTCCATCAGGACGCTGCATTTTTTACCAACTGAAATTTCTACGTGGTCTTCTCCAAATAGAACTTACTGCAGTAAGATAATGTGAAATTAGAACATGAGTAATTGTTGCCTCGTACTCAAAAAAGCTACAGGTGATGCATCAGCCAAAGCTAGGGGAAGATCCAGTTGGATTTGACCATCTTCACAAGGAGCCGTAAGTCAGAGATCTGCTTTTTTCAGGGATAACATGCCTTCATGCAAATGCAAAGTAGGAACTGACTTTTAAGTCAGATGATTTTTGTTCAGACAGTGACCCTACTTTTTGGGGATTCAGTTTTCAGTCTGTTTCATCTTTATTCACCCCTCATAGCTTTCAAGTTTGAGTCTGAATGTCCAGTGCATTTTCTGCTTGGCTTGCAGTGGCTACATGTAGTTGGGTATAATGACAATAACCTCTTCTTGAATCAAAGGATTATCTCTTCCAGCAGTTTCATACAGACATTAAAATGGCATAGGTGGAATAATTGAACCCTGTGCCAACCCACATTACATTTCCAGGGGTTTGATTTCCATAGCACTGTTGAATGGAACCACACTACTTAAAAAAGGGTGAAATCATTGAATTGGTGCTTCCAATTCACAGCCCTCAGGCAATCAGGCTAATGTGGCTAATGTTACTGAATGCAGTAACAGATCTATTTCAATCAAGACTATCATTCAGTCCAACAAAAGTTATCCACAAGAACTTACAATTCATATTCAGTCCTACAACAGGTTTGAAATCATACTGAAAGGATCAAAGTAATCCATTCCAAGGCCCTTTGCAACTGACCTCCTTCCTCTAAAATCTTCCTTTCAAAAGAGTGATTGGAATCTGAACGTAAATTGTTCAATGTGGCCTGTTCAAGAGATGTTCTTTTCAGGAGAGGTGCACCATTGTCTCGAAAATAGGAGGAACCACCTCCTCCCAAAGTTTTCAGAAGAGCTACAAGTTAAAAATTATTTTCTCATTGATTCCCAGGCTCCTTCCTGGATCCTATCGAAGTGATATTCAGTGCCAGCAGACACTGATTCCACCATAACTGCCAAACAAGCTATACAGACTTGGGGTGAGCATCCTGTCTACCCCTCCCAAACGTGTATTCTTAAATTACTAAATAAACAAGGCGAGTTTGATTAACCATTAATATGTACCAATATGTCAATATTAATCATCATCTTAAAAATCATTAGCCATTAATATGTACGAATATGTTAATATTAGATAATATTAATCTATTTTCAATATATCATTGATTGGAAATGTAGAACAATTAGTGCACAGAATATAGACATTTTAAAACTGCCTTGAGCATTGAACATAATGAAATTTAAATTAGATCCTGGATATATTGGTGTGAAAATAAGAACTGAAAAAAAGCTGATAGAAGAACAAAACTTTCCTCAATTCTTGGCCCTGTATACCTGACTTAATAATCAAAGTAGTATTATTAAACACTATCTATTCTTTAGCTAACTGTGTTAACTTTTAAGATAAATAATCTTAAAAGAATAGAAACTATTCTTGAAGATAGTTTCAACTTTATTCTTATTTAGTTATATTCAATAATAAAAATAGAAAATGTCTGCATAAAGAATTAAATACAGTACTTCAGAAGAGTGAACTCTAAAAGCAGCAATTATCTCAGAACTTGGAAATAATACATTACTTAAATGTGTAATATTGTTTATTTCACTTGAAGGGTCTGGTAATTGTTTTGTTTTAGAAACTCCATAATTTTTCTTAAAACTTTTAGATTTTCGTGTTTTAGGAACCTTGCATGATTATCTATAAAAATGCATTTTTGCTGTACTGATTGCATTATTTTACGTAGTGTGTCGGAAACACTATGCAAATATTTGTCTATTGTAAATGATGAGTTTTCAATCTGATCTGCATGGGAAAATAAAATGACAGTATAAGTCTTCCAATTAGGCCCAAGGAGTTCCTGCAAAGGTAAAAAAAATAGACATTGGCTTCATAAAATTATTTTTCATTTACAATTTTACCCTTTTCAGTATATAAGCTAAGCATTGGCTTTGATCTGCAACGAAACATTCCTACCTCCTGCCTCTATCCCTTATTGCTGGAAAATCCCTTTCAAAGGAGCTTTTGGTGGGCATCTTAGGTTTGGTAAAAAAAGAGAATGCAAGCAATTCTATTCTGTATCTCCTTTTCATGCAAAATTTGATTCAACTCAAAAGTGGTTGTCAACTGCCTTAGCAAGATATATATGTTGGGCAAATGATATATATTATTTACTTCACAGAAAAAGGATGCAAAGAAGATTAGATCAATATAGTAAATGTCAAATGTATTACTTGCCCCCCAAATTCAATTACTGAAATTACAGTAAACATACTGTCTTTTGGTCAAACTGAAGATTACAGTAAGTGTATCAGCATACCTTTCTATCAGTTCT
>JANHZU010003748.1:3039-21257 GCA_032468055.1 Acrochordus granulatus
CAGGAAATCAACCCTGATTGCTCATTGGAGGGATAGATATTGAAGCTGAAGCTCAAGTACTTTGGCCACATAATGTGAAGAGAAGACTCATCAGAAAAGTCTGTGATGCTGGGAAAGTGAAGGAAAAATGAGAAGGGGACGGCAGAGGATGAGATGGATCGATTGCATCGTCAGTGTGATGGGTGTGACTTGCGAAGATTCTAGGAGGCAGTGCAGGACAGGGAGGCCTGGCGTAATGCAGTCAACGGGGCCGCGAAGAGTCGGATATGACTGCGCAACTGAACAACAACAGATAACCACCTATCCTGTACATTTTTTTCCTATCAAAGTGCAAAAACATATTTCTCATTACTGAACTGCATATTGCTGGATAGGTTCCAATGTCCAATGTTCAACCTGATTTCATTAATGATGTGGATAAACAGTTTGAGGGAATGTTTATGAGATTTGCAGATGACAAATAGGAAGAAGAATGTCCTAAAGTATAAATAATAACAATAAAATTTAACAGAGGCAAATATATGTGAGAAAACTGCTGCAAAACGTACACAATTTTAGGCTACATTAGTAGAAGCAAAGCTTCCCAATCATAGTTGGGAATCTTCCCATTTATTCTGCAGTAGGGAATCCCACCTCAAGTGCCCAGTTCTGGGCACCTGTTATTGAAGGTTTAAAGGATTATAAACTAAATTCTAGAAAGAAGATTGAAGGTGTTGGGAACATTTAGCCTTGAGAAAGGATGATTCTGTGTATGTGTGATAGGACTCTATAAGTATCTGAAAGGACGTCATACAAAAGAAGGCCATGAGTGATTCTCTCTCAGCCAGCCAGACCCATTTGGCTGAGGATGCATTAATTTGGTTTCCTGCATTAAGCTGAGGGTTAGGCTTGGTATCATTGGCAGTCTCTTCCACAGACTTCCTCAGGTTCTAATGATTATGATGCTCTGAAGTCTAATGGGGTACTCTTTCTCATGCTCCCTGCCACAGGTCTCTTGTACTCTTTCCCAGAACTTGCCCTGCTGGCTGCTCTTACCTAGTGGGTCCGTTGGTGTGCCCTTAAAGATGAGGCGGTATGTGGTGAGGAACACAGCTCCTTCAGCTGGAAGCAGAGGAGGCCCCCCAACATTGCCCCCAGCAGCTTCTTCCCTGCTATCAGGCACGAGGTAAACACGCAGACCATCCATGACACTCTCTTCTCCACTCAGCAAATTTGGCTGGAGGAGTTTGGGCTGAAAAGCAAAAGGAAAGGAACCTGCTCACCTCTTGAAAGGTGAAAGAAAGCAGAAGAGTAGGTTCCTTTCAGAGATTGAGCTGCCTCCCCACTTCTGGTGCAGCCCCTTCCTGAGATACCCACGACTGGTTTTATTTGGGATGAGATTAGAAACATTCAGGACAAGATCTCACCTTTTGAATTGGAGGGTGTCTCTTGCTTTCTCTGTGTACAGCATCCAGAGTCTCAATGTGCATCTGGACAATGTCTGGAGATTGCAGGAGGGGAAGAAGCAGTGAGAACCAACAAGCCACACAGGGTTCCCAGACCACTCCTTCCAAGAACTCTCTGCTCAGGCCCAGAGAGGAGGGGAGGAGAGGACACCTGCCTGGGATCATGACATGCAGCCCCTTGAGGTGTTCATTGGTGACTCCACTCTCTGTGCAGACCTTGTCCACAAAGCGGTTGATAAACCGTACCACATAGTTGGCCACGTCGGAGCTTTCGGCATCCTCAAAGCCGCTTTCCGTATCATAGCTATCTGCCACACTCCCAGCAATGCTGGAAGGGAAGAGAAAGTTAAGAGCCCTTGCTAAGCAACTCTCTTTCTCTCCCACCCAGCTTCTGCTCTGGTGTCGGAATGGCCTGGTGCAGCGGACACTACCTGCTGGTGATTAAGCTATTGCTAACACTCTCGGAGTCTCCCAGCCCAGAGCCACGCAGAAGTCTATTCTTGCTGGTGTCTAAAGGCAGCAGGAGGTAGCTCATGCGGTTGGCATAATGAATTGCTTGGCTGAAGACTGTGCTCTCTTCCTTCTGAATCAGTTCCTGTTGTTTCTCCCGGCTCATAGTGGGCCAAAGGCGGCACTGCACAGCAGCAATCTCCAGAGCCGACTCCTCCTCTTGTACTCGCTCCTCAGCCACCTGGAACCAGGGAAAAGTCCTAGACGATGAACTGGGAGGCAGCTGCTTCAAAAGCCCTTCCTCTCTTCTCCTTCAAAGTTCAGCCCTACCTTCTCAACACAGTCCTCCTCATTACTCTCCACATAAAGAGCCCGAATGTGGTTCTGCACATCACTGTAGAACATGGCTTCCCAAAACTGAAGATTGGTCCAAACCAGGTGCTCCTGCACACAGCTGTAAGCAAACTGGGTAATTCCTGGGCTGAGTTTCTGGAGAGTGGCAAAGGAAAAAAAAAGGTTATCAGTCTTCCATTCCTTGGCCATCACACTCCCACTAAAGCCTGCCTGCTACTTACACGACAAAAAGCGGTGACCAAGGGCAGAAGAGCAGCAGCTACCCCATGCTCATCCGTGGCATTGCAATCCTGTGAAGAGACAGAGCAATGCTATGGTTCTCCCCCAAGGAAATACTAGAGGGGGGAGAAGTTGCCCCAGGTCTCCAGCCACACCTGCAAGCAGCAGTTCATCATGCGGACGATGAAGTCAAACTGCTGATGGTCCAGCATGGCTCTATTCTGCTGTACATGGAGGTTCAACTCCTGGGTGAGGCACTGGCGAGCTGCCCGACTCTTCATGGCTCGAAGCACAGCTGGGAGAAGCTGCAAGGCAATGGGGCAGCACTCAGCAGAGGTCCTCATTTTCCAGCCCATCCTGCTCTAGGGATGCCTGGCTCATGGGGGACCAGAGAGGAAGGGGGTTCCTCTACTGCAGGTAAAGAAGAGGCAATGGAGGATCTGCCTTGAGAGCTGATGCCTTGTCTGTGCCTCTGTGCAGCGTCTCCCCACCCCCTGGGTGCTCCTGGGGAGCAACCTGCATTTTAGGGATTCTGTGCTTTACACTGCAGATCAAAGGAAAGGCATCTGACAACTGGCCTGGGTCAAGCCTCTGTTTTATGGATAATGGATGCTCTTTTTTTTTCTTTCTACAATGAAAGTATTTAGTGTAAATGCACACTAACATTACATACTAATATTGAAAAATCTCTTGATGTAGATTGTACACTTATGGAGGGGTGTGAGGTTGTCATATCCTGGGAGGCTCACCTTTTTGGCTTCCAACATCTTACTTTCAAAGACAAAAGAGATGCAGTTCCTGACCACCTCCAGTCGACGGGCACTGTTGGCCAGCAGCATCCCATTTCGCTCCATGAGGGTCCCTGGAATGGAAGAGAAACAAATGTCTGTTTGAGGCATTGGGAACACCATCAGGGAGTCATCTGTGCCCAAACAGAGCAGAGGAACAGCCAGCATCTCCCACTTTCCCCATACCAAAGAGGCATCCAAGAAGGGGGCCTTTGGAGCCTCTCCTGCATGTGGACTTTAAGGTCAATTATCACTTTCAGAACCTGAGAGTCTCTGACTCAAGTTGATCCATTTATTCATCAACTTATGTTTTAGTTTTAAGCCCTACCTTTCTTTCAGGTGCTCAAGGTGGCACATGCAGCACTGTTCCTTCTGTTTGTCCCCCAACAAAACTGCAAGGTAGGCTGGGCTGAAAGTAGGCAGGTGGGTGTCCAGCCAGAAGGTTTCTGGGCTCTCCCCAATCTCCCTCCAATATCTTAACTATATTATCATTATTATTATTATTTAAAAGGCATTATAGCTGCCCACTCCCATAGACTGTGTGGAGAACTTGGTCAAACAACCAAGCCTCTGAATTCACCAGGATGCATGTCCAAGGTGAGAAAAACTTGTTTATCATTCCTGCTTGCAACCTCCTCCAGCCCCCAGCTGGTCCCATGCAAAGAAATGGACCAGACAACCTAACAGCTACATCAGTCTCAGCATCAGTACTTAGCACACACATACCCAGGGGTGGCCCAGATGGTACCATTGCTTTCCTCTCTGCCTTTACCAAAGGAGGTGCTGTTTGCTGTTTTGCTGTGGCCTGGTCAACAATCCACTGGATGGTCCCTTCGTCCAAATGGGGGAATGGCCTTTGGTGCAGACGCAGGTGGCAGCCCTCAGTGGGCTTCTGCACCTTATGCATTGTCACTGCTGGATAAGGGTTCTCCTGGATCAACAAAGGCACAGAGTCACAGAGCAGCAACATACAGTCCATACAGCCAATGCCAAATATGTAAAGGAAGCATCTCTGAGGGACAGCAGCCAAGCTGTTCTAGGACCAATCATCCAAGCAAGCTAGGAGGTTTCTCTAAATATCCAAGTCATAATTGGCATCACTCCAGTTTCATGCTGCCCTTGAAAGCAACAGAATGAGTGAGATTTTCCTTTTTACATGATGGTCTCTGCTTGACAAGATTTGCCTAAGCAAGAATATGGGTGCATGTCTGAATGCAAAAAAGCAACCTGCTGATTCGGGGTGGGTGGGTGGTGATGGAGGAATCCCAGCCAAGTGCCTACATGATGTTAGCCCTGCATCCTCTGCCCAGTCCCAGTCCTCAAAGCTGGAACAAAACACGAAATCCTGTTCCCCCAAGTCAATGCCATGGATGCCTCCAGTATTTGCACACACATACTTTCTTACATCCAGAGATATATTGGCATACATTTTTGTACAGCTGCTCTGCCAATTCCTTGATGTGGTGCAGAACTTTAGCCTTGTTTCCTTCATCAGCCTGCATCCGTTTTGCTTCACTGGCCACAAGCTAAGAAATAGGAAAGGAGGAAGATAAGGGTTTTGTTAAGCACTTTAACAGCCTCTCCCAATTAGCCAGAGGATATGGTACAATCTCAGGGCTGAACTGCCTTCCCTTATGGCCTCTCACCTCATCAAATAAGTCAGTCTCCCGGTAGGGGGGCCCCCTCTCAGTCACAAAGCCAGCAAATGCCATGCCTTCCAACACCTTGGGAAGGAACTCATCTTCCATCAGCCCCCTCTGCCCAAGGAAGGCTGCCTAGAGCAAGGGAGAGAAAGCCGCCATCAAGCCCCTTCCCGAGGAAGCTCTCCTTTTGGGGTATACAAGAGGCTGGGATATTCACCATCAGGCCCTACCCTGAGAAACAGTTCAGGACAAAGGGACAATGGTATTAACTGCCTTGCTTGAGAAATGGATTAGTCCCAGCTCAAAGTGCAGGAACTTCAGTTTCTGATGAAAAAAAATCCTCCCTCTTCCATCCTGCTGGGCATATAATATTGGTACTTGACTTGGATTTTCATCACCTGTAAGTTTTGGAAAATTGGGATATTTCACTGCTAACAACTGTTCTACACTTGGCAGACCAGAGAGAATTCACCTGCACATCTGCAGTTGGTCAGCCTGGCGCTTACCTTGTGGAAGTGAATGACTGGCTCTGGGTGAATGCGGATGATGTGCAGGCACCAGCGGTAGCCCTGGAGCAACTGAGCAAATAGGCGGAGGAAGACTGCCCGGATCTCCTTATCCTACAGCCAGACAGGCAAATAAGAGGTGTCAGAGACAAACAGAGAGCCTGGGGGTAGAATATCCAGCATTCCTGTAGCTCAAGGAACATTAAAGATAATGTCTCAAGAGAAGCCCAACATCAAGCCAGTCAACTTTTTGACATCTTGCTCCCATTTACCTGCATCTTGAGGGAGGAAGCAGAGATGGTGGATGGTGGGAAAGCCAGATCTGCCATCTCCAACTCTGGGTCCAAGACCTGCTCAAACAAAGTCAATGATTCATTTAGATTGGGAGGGAGGGGTCTCCATTTCTCTCTCTCCAGGGCTACCACTTGTAAAGCAAAGGCATTTTTTTTTCTAAAAAGATCAGATTTGAGGTTGCCCAGAGAATAAAAAGCAGAAACTGTGGGCACATTTTTATGGGCAACAAAATTGGAGGCACCCTGTAGTTTGACCATACTATTTCAAATTGTGGAGAAAGGAACTCATATAAACACCCCCGCTTAAAAGAAAACTAGAAGAGTTTTACCTCAGCTTTCTTATTAAAAACTTTTTCTACAGAAAAGGAATGATTCCATTCCATTTGGTGAGTCTTTATTAGCAATGTGAAAAGAAGCATTCAGGATGCAGGGGTAGCTCTGCTCACTTTGGGAACTGGGTTTCTCTGATCCTTGAACCACCATGAAAAAAACCAAATGGCTTGCTGTGACTCTTTTGTCTAAAACCCATAGACTCTGACTCAAATATCAAGATCCAGGATTAAAGAGTGGAAGAACTATCCCTGAAGTCTGAGGGCTTCATCACCAGAGGTTTTCAAACAGATTGGACAGCCATTTGTGTGGGATGGTCTGAGGATCCATGCCCTGCGTGGGAGAATTGGACTGGAAGACCTCCAGGATTTCTTCCAACCTTAGGATTCTGTGAAATGAAAGGATCTCTAAATCAATGAATGGACCACAGGTTAAGGTGGAAATGGGTATCTACAGGGGCAACCCACAATACATGCTCTTAAATAGTCTGAAAGTTGAGTCATGGCAGCTGGACTTTTCTTGTCGGTTAGAAATGTTTCACTACAGTTGCCATGACTAAACCTCCAGACAATTCTACCTGGATGACTGAGAATTTTCACTGACGTGCTCTTAAATATATGCACCAAAGAGCTATCAAATTGTGCGTCTTGCTACTAGCAGTCATATGAGGTAGACCAGATCTGGAAGTCAATTCCATAGGAAGGCTAAAACTATGTTTATTGAAATTGGCTATAATAACAGAATTTTGCAAGTCTGATTGTCGTACCTTCTCCCTTTCTAACACTCCAGTGAATCAGAGAGGTGTCTGCCTGATCCACTTCCAAATGTCATCTTTGTGACATTTGGAAGTTGCCTTTGGAATCCAGACTTAGCAGCTCCTGTCCCTCTGCCAGTGTCTGCCAACCTAGTTGGGGAGGATGTGGAACACCCTGTGCACTCTGTTTGGAAAAGACAATTAATGTCTACATCTCCTCATCAAAAAGATATGGAACAAAATGGGCGGATTCAGATCACTGACAGGTTCTGTGCTGCTGACGCCACTGCTGCTCCAGAGGAGGAAGCCTGCCCCAGGAGGTTCTTCCAGTCTGCACCACTCCCGCTGCCCACCCCATGCCCGCCACTGCTGCTCTTGCTGCCCTAGCCTCTCTTGGAACACATTATGGAGGAAGGTGGTGGAGGGCAACTGGATCACATCATGGAAATGGAAGGCGAGTGGCTGGATCTCTACCTCCAGCAGCTCTAAAAGTAGGTCTTGGCATCTCTCATATATCCTGATGACAGCAGCCTTGGTGAAGCAAGCTCTTGCACTTTGTTGCAATTCCACAGTTCTCTCTGCAATTCTTTGCAGACTACATATTCCAGACAAAAAATTCCTGGCTATTGGAAGACATACTTTACTGTTGAATATCTAACTTAATTTATTGTTACGTTATCATTTTATTTACTGTCTTGCAACTATGTTGAGAGTGCTGCATTGGAGTCAAATTCCTTGCATGTCTAACCATGCTTGGCCAATTTATTTATAAATTTAATAAAGTAAGTAAGTAAATAAGCAAGCATCTGAATCTTCTTGCCTCAACTTTAAAACATGCTTCAGACCCTTTTGCCAAGGCTTTTGCACATTTTGATTGTCTTTTTACTCTCTGCAGCTGCCAAGGAGACAGGTCTTCTCAGTCTTATCCCTCAGCCTGCCTGGTTGTTCATGAGCCCAATCCAATTGCATTGAACACAAGGTGAGATGCTCTCTCAACTGTCCCTGTCCTGGGCCTCAAAGTTGTTCTCAGAATCTTTGGGCAGTTAATAAACAGATGCTGAAAATGATGTAGCTTCAGTATACTTTCATGTTACTGTATGAGGTCCTGTTGATGCTTTGGTTTTGTTTTTACTGACTGTTGAATGCTACCCGGAGTTGCTTCTGTGACATGGGCAGCCATATAAATATGATGAATAAATAAATAAAACAGAGTTCTTAAGTCGGAGTGAGTTACTCTGTGTGATAAAACTGGAAGAGACAGGGTTAAGAATAAACATACATACCCATCACACTACTCCTTTTGAGGTTATGGAGAGCAGAGAGAAGGAGCAAGAAATAGTCAGCCAAAGAAACAGAAAGTGGAGACAAGAAAAGGAACTATAACTAAAAACTATCTTCCATCCACACAATTCACTACAACTCTCCCCACACCTTTCTGTTCTTGCAAACCATCTTTGCTTCCACTGCATCCATTGCCTTCCATTCTTTAAATTGCTCACCTTCCTCTTTGTCAGATCCATACCAACTCAACACTCATCTTTTTCTTCCTTAATCAACAATTCCATATTAAATTTTCTTACATTTATGCACTTCCCAAAGTTTGCTCATTATAATCTTTTATCTCCTCAATCAAAATTCAATGAAACAGTTTCCCAGACACATTTAATAAACCAATTCCCTTGTGGATTTTGTTTGAACTTTCTCTTTTCTTTTGTTAATCTGATAACCACATTTTTCCAATTGTCAGGCAGAGCTGCAGTGTTCAGACATACATTAAAGAAGATGCACTATCTATGCAATCCAATCCATATGCAAACTAATTTCATATTACTCCCTTGACACCAGCTATATCTGCAACCTTATCATTGTTAAATATCACCAGAACATTTATGACTTTTGATTTTTTTCTTGGCATTTTCTGATTAAAGTTCTATTCTTTAACATAGTACCAACATTTCTACACAGTGTCCAAAATACTCTTTCCAGCACTTCCTCATTTCAGTTTTATCCTAAGTAATTTCTTTTTTCTTTTTGGTTTTTCATTTCTTTTCATTCCTTTCCAAGCAATCTCTTCTTTCCTTACATCTGGTTTCTGATTATTCTGTTGGGAAATTAATCTATTTCTATTTTTTTCATACAGGACTCATACTTTCTCTTTCTACATTCATTCAACTTTTAATCTTGTTTCATTTAGCTTTCTTTCTTTACTTCATGAAGTATTATCAAAAAATGTCCTGTCCCACATTCAGAATCTCTCATCACCACTGCATCCTTCACTAATCCTTTCATCCTAAACAAATCAATCACACTTTTAGAATATTTGCCAGGTGTATGTATGAACTACATAAACCTAAACCATATACTCCTGCATTTAAGCCTGTTTGGTGTGAAGCATCATTCTCATCCATTCTTGCATTTCTGAATGGCCAAATAACCAAAGGTACAAACTTATCCTTAGTTACACCTGTGATTCATGGGGTATTCTCTGCCAAAGATAAAGGCACTACTGGTCAGGTTTTGCAATCTAAGCCCCATTTTATCATAAGCATAGCCATGCTATTACATAGCAGAAAGGAATCTAGGGACCAGTTTGTAAGCCAGAATACTGTCTTTATCCCACCAACTCACAGAAACTGTATATGCTGTTTCCTGACATAGAATGTGCCAAGAATGAACAGGGAGTGAATTAAGGGGATTTGATATAACAGTAAATAGCCAGCATGCTAAGGTGGTTTACTAATATCAAGAGAAAAAAAGAGGATCAAATTGCAAAAGAAATACATGAAGGAAAGAAGAATGGGTTGAGAGGAACAAAAAATCTAGAAAGTTGTGGTTGGATCAAATTGATAAGATCCTGAAAAAGAGGTGAGAAGTCACAAAACAAAAGAGCTTTGTACAATATATAAAGAGTGCTTTGAACAAAGATAGTAGCAAAAAAGAGGTTTGGCAAGGAGGAAAAGGTATGGAGAGATATTATCATTTTCTTCCTAGCATGTTTTTGTTACTTTTGCTGATTAAATCTCAGTCCTTTTTTATATTAACCCAAAAGTAAATGGCATGATGGGTATATATGTTATGTATGTATGCACAATTTCACACTATCTGGTTTTAACTGATTAAAACATCTATTTCATGTCTGTTTTCTTTGAATCAACCTATTCATCTGAAACCAACAGCTTTCTCAATTATTTCAGAAAAGAATGAGAAAGAAAACAAATATTTTAAGCAGAAATCCTGTTAATTTGCTTTAACGAACCTGGTGACATTTTAGATTTTTTTTCTTTATGACCAGCAAAATGTAAAAGAAAGCTGAGCAACAATACCTGGAAGAATTACAAATGTTCCAAAAAAAATTAAAAACCACCTCATAGCCATATAAGAGCAGAAAAATATCTGACTCTGAAACTGGACAGCTGCAACATGAATTTGGTCCAGCATTATACAGTAAACTAGGGATGTTCCTCTAGAACTACTTGCCTCCTATAGAAATTATTTCTGGGGAAAGAAAGGTGCACTATGCTCAGGGCACCAGCCCCCCAGAGTACACAGCACCAAGCATGGAGAATCTTATGTGACCATCTTGGCTGTTCCCCCTTCAGCTTTTGTTCCCACTTGGTCAGTTCTCTAGGCACCTGTTCAGTAAAGTAACACAACACTCACCATTGAGAGGGCTTCACGTGTCTGGTGGAGAAGAGGTTCAGGCAGCAAAGAGATATGGATGCACTCTGGAATGGTTACTGTCCCTCCATCAAGATCTGCTATAATCACATCCAACTGGGAAAAGGAACAAAGATGCTGCAGACCTCCTATCCACAGTCTCCCTATGGCCCAAGCAACTAAACTTCCCCAAAAGCTGACCCACAAGTTTTTCCTGGAAAGGGGCAGGAGGAGAATATAAGAGCCTTGAAATGCAATTCATTTAAGGTCATCTCCTGCTCCCATGGGGACATGCTAGGTCTTAAACCCAAAGCACAACTGACTGCCATTCACAGTCCTCTGCCACCAGCATTCATGCCATTCAAGGTAAATTATAGTCATCACAATTTGGTCACTGCTGATAACAATTTCCTTCCTGAATCTGATTTACTTCTGTAACTGCCAAGTTGGGGATTACCACTATTATTAGACCAAATTTGATAAAGATATGTCTTTTATCCGTTATGAATTTTCCACTCACTCACTCACCCCTCCCCTTGCCAATTGGTTTCATTGGCTGGCTCTGCTGAGCCCTGGTATAAACTAATTTCATCCTATCCAGCATGGAGAAAGTTTTATCTCTGTTAAACAGCTAAGACCAAAGGACATCAATGAAGCTAACTGGAAGGAGGTTCCGAGCAGACTAGGAAGGGCTTCTTCACCTAGAGCTCAATTTCTTCAAGATATGGTGATGATCATTGGGACCTTTAAATGGGAATTGGGATGAATTCATGGATAGGTGTATCAAGGCTATTAACCTCACAGACTCCATGTGACCTCCAGCTGGGGGCAGCCTCCCTCCAAATACCAATTACAGGGGAACAGTATTGGGGAGGAGCAGGACTCCACCTCCTTCTCATAAACACCACAGAGGCATCTGGTTGGCCACTATGAGAAACAAAATGCTGGACTAAGATGGGCTTTGGCTTGATCCACCAGGGCTATTTTCATGTTTAGTCTTTTCCTAGTAGATGTATTCACCCCAATCTTTCATCTAAACTAAAAAGTCCTATATATAACACACTCTTGCAATAGGTTTCAGTAGCTCTCTTCTGTTCCCTACATAAAGCAAAGATTGTGAGTCATTAAGCAAGGACCTCATGTGAATGCAACTTGCGGTTTCCTGCTGGCTTCCTGGATGTGACAAGTTGTGGGTCACTTACAAATAGATGCGGGCAAGGGAGCTGCCCAAACACAAGAATTATGATCATGTGACTGCAGGGGTCCATGACACCTGGAACTTCAAGGACTAGTAATAAGTACCACTTATTCAGCACTGTCACAACTTTGAATGCTGCTGAATAAGTGGTTGTTAACCTGTACAGAAAAAGCTCCTCCCTTTCCATACCCAGAGGGCAGTTCAGGAGAAAAGGTATGTACAAGTGAATGCCATTCCAGAAAGTGGGGACAGGGAATGGAGCCACCCACTAGAAAATTTAGTCTGCTCCCAAAAAGGTAAAGGTTACCCTGCCAGTCGTAACCGACTCTAGGATGAGGTGCTCATCCTTGTTTCCAAGCTGAAGAGCCAGTGTTTGTCCGAGGACGTTTCTGTGGTCATGTGGCTGGCATGACTAGACACCCAAGGTGCATGGATACTGTTACCTTTCCCGCTGGAGGTGGTACCTATTTATTTATCTACTTGCGTTTGCATGCTTTTGAACCACTAGGTTGGCGGGAGCTGAGGTGGAACAGCTCGCCCTGTTGCACGGCAATGCTGGGTCTTGAACTTGGGCTGCCGACCTTCCAGCTGACAAGCCAAGCTCTTAACCGCTGGCGCCACTAGAAAATTTAGTCTACTCCCAAACCTGGCTCCTAATAAAAGTTTCAGGGAGGCAATTCAAACCATTCCTAGGTGGATATTATGCTTACCAGCTCTTGGGTCTCTGACTGGAAGAGGGAGCTGACTCCAATGATGAAAGGGGTGGGTGTGCTGAGGACCTCCAGGAGCTGAGCTGGCAGAATGGGCACATATGTGAAGCTGTAGTCAAGAAACCCACAAAGCAGACTTCTTAAAGAAAGACTCTTTGTCTTACTCCAAGAACAGTAGCAGCTCAGGCCAGAGTAGGTTCTGCTAGGGCAGATGAGCTCTGGCAGTTCCAGGGGTTTGAGGCTCTCTTTACTGACCTGTACTTCAGGGGGAAAATGAGGGCAAGCAGTGCACGACAGGCGTCAGTTAGTCTCTGATAGCTGCTGGAGAGGAAGAGGATCTTGTGCTCAGTTAGGGCAGCACAAAAAAGAATCAATACATTGGTGATTCCTGGAG
The DNA here is from genome assembly GCA_032468055.1 of Acrochordus granulatus. Taxonomy (NCBI): domain Eukaryota; kingdom Metazoa; phylum Chordata; class Lepidosauria; order Squamata; family Acrochordidae; genus Acrochordus; species Acrochordus granulatus. The sequence goes on from JANHZU010003748.1 coordinate 15,781, forward strand.
AAAGACAGAAGGGGTTGTAAAGGCTGAAAGATCTTCTCTTAGGCTTGCAGCTGGACCATCCTGGGCTGCGATGCAGTGAATCAGCAGCAACAAAAGAATCCTCCCTCTCAACAGACTTCTTTTGATCTGGAGACAGTGCCCCTGAGAGCTGAAGGAGCAGCTTTGGTCTCCTGGGACCAATGGCCTTGGAATTTCTGGGACCTGGGGAACAACTCTCCCAAGAACAACAGTAGGATGAAGAGCCACCCCACCCAAGACTGGATTCCCAAGCAGCCTGAGTGGCCTCACCTAGCTGTCGGAAGAGGAGTGCCACACTGCAGTTGCTGATAGGGAGGGAATCACTGATAGGCGTCTGGATCACTTGCCTGTCGCCTGCGCCCAGAGAAATTGTCCTCTGCAAGAGGGGAGAGAAAGACAAGCCCCCCCCAGGGTCAAAGACTGCAGAGGCTAAAGAACTGAAATTGGTGGGAAATAAGCTCTTGGCAATTCCTCCTCTCACAAGAGCAGCTGAAGTCTGAAAGACAACCTGGCAGGACTCCAGAGCAGCTCTCAGATGTGGTGAAAACAAAGCCCCCTGCCTTGCACGATGGCCAGCTGCTGCACAGTCCTGTGGCTTGGAAAGGGACTAGGTGATTTGGCCCATGGCGAATTCCAGGCCATGAGGATACTCACATGCCCCTTCTGGGCCCTACAGTAGAAGGTCCAGTCCTACTCAGTTTTCAGCTGAAGCTCTCTATCTGACAGTGGGAAAGCTAGGGCAGAAAGCACCCTGCATGCCTTCCCCAGCTTCACAAGATTGGACACACATCCTCTCTCTCCCTAACACACACCAAAGGAAACAGGGAGCTGCTCCTAGGCCACTCTAGACCTTAGGAGCCCCCAGGCCTCCTCTTGGAGAAGAAGGCAGCCCCGAGGAGAGAAAAGTTGTGCATACCGCTGCTTCGTCATCCAGGTCAGGCTGAGATAGAGACAGACAGAAACAGCACAATCAATTAGAAACACAGTACAACACAGACCAATGGCCAAGCGAGAAAGAGGCAAGCATACACAGTAGAACAACACAAGGCAGCAACACAAAGCAGGAAGAGGAAGAGGGCACTAACCGTGACATACCCCAGAAAAGCACTGGACCCAATTCCCCTTCTCCCTTCACATTGCTAGAGGCCTGCCTAGAAAGAGTTTTGGGGGTATGCTTGCAAGACTGTTGCAAGCTGCAAAGGAAGCAGGAAAAGCTGGCAAAGCAGCCTTTTCCCCACAACAGTGGGAAACTCCCATCTCAGACTCTGGCACATATACACCCCTGCATCACTGCCCTTTTGTTGCTCTCCAGAACCCCCATACACAAACAACAAAGGAACAGTAGCTTGCTAAGCCAGGCAGCTATAGAAATCAAATAAATAAGCAGGAGTATGGCTGCTATGCTATTTTTGGCAAATAAAAATGTAAATAAATGAAACAAGTGAGTTAGTAGATAATAGACATATTTCAGAAGCACCTCTCATGAAAAATGAACACTAAGCTACAAAAAGAATTTGGTCTCTGCTTTTAAGTCAAAGCAAAGCCACAAAGGTGGAAAGAAGCCAGCCAGTCACCATCTCCCATTTTCCACTGAACTGGAGAATCTCCCTTGCAGCTATACATCAGCTTTTTCAGAGCAAAGCAATGCTGACCAACAGCATAGAAGTGATATATGGGGAAGGTGTTTCCTGCATGGGCATGCAAACACCCTCCCTCTGCTCTGAGAATCTGTCCCTTTAAATTCCAAGGTGTGGGGTAGATACAAAACTTACCTGGGAGCCCCCTGTAATGGGGATAGTGCATGTCAGGAGATTCCCAATGACAGTCTCTAGAGAGGTGCTCAGTCCATCCACATAGATAGTGTAGATAAGTCCCAGACAGTTCTGTGGGAGCACAGCACACAGGGGTCTCAGTCACTGAGAAGCATACACTACCCTGATGCGAGGCTAGGCTCAGCAGCAGCTGCTCTGCCAGGACAGAGTTCCCTTTGCGAAGGGTTCAGAGAAAGTGCTTTGAACCTGGGGCAAGCGCAGTGTGAAGGGAGTCTGACCCTTGGCAGGTTCCACTCATTCCGATCCACCTGAGACTTAAGGCAGCCGTACTTTTCTAGGGTTTATGTGGAAACTTGAACTGGGCTCCTTTGATGAAGAGGAGAAAGATGCCAGCATGCATGAGATGTGACTATCTTTTTAGAGCCTTTGATACCACTGATCATGATAGTATTTTAAATCAAATCAATATTCCAGACTTTATCACTGATCAACATAATTCTGAATTGTCCCAAGAATTGGGGATTGGGGGCACTGTATTGCAAAGGTTCCCTTTCCTAAGCTTTTAATGAAGTTTTTACTTGTATTTGAATTACATTTAATTCATGTTGTTTTACTTTTGGAATGGACTGCCTTGCAGTTGCCTAGTTTATATTGTGTTTTTATTTTGTATTTTACAGTGTTCTCTATGTTTTTGTTCATACTGATTTTTTAATGTTTTATTATAATCTGCCGAGAGAACTTTGACTGTTAGGTAGTTTAAAATTGTAATAAATAAACTAAAAAATAAAATATTCACGATCAATTTAGCCAGGGTTGTGGACATGGGGGTTTCAGGGTTCCTCAAGACTGGACATTTTCCCACCTCTGAGATCATCCATTAATTAATTAACTTCTGCGTGAGATCATCCATTAATATGCTAGAAGAACTTGTACATTTTTATCTCTGTCCAGCCAAGCAATTCTGTCCTGAGATTTATGGTCTGAATGGGGAAGACCGGACTCAGGCTCATCTCTGGAAAGATGAATGGCTGTGGATGTGTGGATTCCCCATTTCTGAGTGTCCAACTTCCATTCCTGAGGGGGTTGTACTTTCCTAGATAGAAAAGCAGATGACAATCATACAGATCCATTTTTCTACTCTTAAGATGCTGCACATCACTTTGCAGTTGGGCTACTGCCATGCATTCCACATGGGAGTGCCCTTGAAGGCCATTCGGAAGCTGCAACTGGTTAAGAAAGAAGTGGTGAGAGTAGTTATGAGTAAACATCTCTGCTCTGCGAACTGCCCTGGCTGCCAGTTGGAAGTGCTGGTGTCATCTATAAGTTCTTTATGGTTCAGGACTCAGTATCTGCAGGACTGCCTTTCCCCAGCCTTGTATCCTCATCTTATTAGAGTGAGTAAAATGGACATGCTCCGATCTTGGCATTAAAATGAATGTCATCTTAAAGAACCTTGACCTAGTTGGCATTTAGGAGACCCTTTAAAATGTGGTTTTTTAGCAGGACCTACAGCACAGCGATTTGCAACCCTGTACTGATCTTGTATTTTATTCTTAGTTTTCTTTCCTTGATATACAGGTAATCTTGGTAAAGGTTAAGGACCACTTGTTCAGCAACTGTTGGAAGTTATGACAGCACTGAACAAGTGATACTTACAACTGGTTTTCAAATTTCAGCCATCCCAGCATCCCTGCAGTCACGTGATGATGATTTGGGCATTTGGCAACCAGTTTACACTTAGGATGACTGCAGTATCCCACAGTCACAAGATCACCATTGGTGACCCTTCCTGCTGGCTTCCTACAGGCAAAGTCAAGGGGGACCTGACAGGGAAGGTTGTAAGTTACTCTGGTATATGCAGCAGTCACCCCAAGCCTTGTGCTCATACCACACTGGCTACACACACACCCTTATGTACCCTCCCTCCCAGGCAGCAGCCCCTCACCTGCCTGCCAGCCTGCTTGCAAGCCGCCTTTCAACCTCCTGTAGCTTTCTCACTGCCTTTGGTTGTTAGAAGCCAGCAGGAAGTTGCGAACAGGTCCTTGGTGCATGCTTAGCAACAGCAATGGAGACTGCTGGGATTGCTGTTGCTAAGCAATGTGGTCACATGATATTGCACTTCATGGCCACATTGTGTAGTGATAGAAATTCTGGTCCCAATTATTGTTGTTCACTGAGGACTACCTGTATTAAAATATCATTTTTTAATTGTGTCACAGGAGCCAGTCTGATGTAGTGGTTAGAAACTGTGAGACAATGAATTCTAGTTGTGCCTCAGGCAATATAAAGCAGTCTTCTCTCTCAGCCCTAGGCAAACTATTTCCAAAATGTTGCCAAGAAAACTGCTGGGTTTTGTCAAAATATTTGCCAGGAATCAAGAATGACTTGAAGGCAGACATTTAGGTGGGTGAAGTGGAGATCATATACAATTTAGAAATACAATTTCCACTTGACGGTGCTTTCTGCTCTGGCCCTACATTCTAGAGGAGCCAAGCAGAACCAAATTTGAGATTTATTTTAAACTAGATTATTTCTGTTTCTTACTACTGTGCCAGTTGCTGGGTTTTTAAGGATAGAAAAGGAAAGGCCTAGAAAAGGGTCTTTCCTTCTCAAAAAGTGTCAAGATTCTTGGGATGTTCAGGCTGAAATATGTAACTTAAATCACATGACTGATGGCAGTGTACTATTACCAGATCATAGAAATGGAAAGGACTTCAAGAGTCATTTAGTCTAATTCCCTGCTCAGTATAGGACCTGCTGCCCTGGAAATATATAGCAAAGGAGTCTGACCACTTGCCTGTCTGCAGAATTGACAGTGCAAATGGTTCCCCCAAGGGTGTCACACAGACCAGCATCTTAATCACTAAACTACAATTGTTATTATCCACATTTATTGAAGGAGAGATGTGTGCTTTAAAAATACTCAGTTTTCCCTAAGTAATAGGAAGCCAGAACCTGGATAAATGTTAGGGGAAGCTGACAGTGATGAGCTGCATTTTGCTCAATAGTTCAAACAGACATTGATGGTAATGCTGGGTTGCGGTGGCGCAGCGGATTAGTGCCGCCAGTTATGTTGACCAGAAATGGCTGGCACTCTGGCTGGTTTGATCCGCAAGCTCCGCATGACAGGGTGAGCTCCCGTCACTTAGCCCCCAGCTCCTGCCCACCTAGCAGTTTGAAAGCACGTGAAAATGCAAGTTGATTAATGGGAACCTCCTTCGGAGGAAAAATATGAACATCGCCAGCCAGCCAAGTGGGGTGGGGTAAAAATAAAGCAATGTATAATCCCTAACCTATGTAAGCCGCCAAGAGTCTCCAGAAGTTGGCGGCATAGAAATATGATGGATGGATGGACGGACGGACGGATGGACGGACAGACAGATAAATGATGCTCTCTGTGGATTCCTCTTTCAACCTAGGACTGAATTCAGGGATTTCACTGACTACTTCTGACTCTAGAATTCCATAAAATGCACTCCAACCAGGACTGAGTGCTGTTATGCAGCCTGACTCTGTAATACTTTGACTCAGACAGCTGGCATTTCAGAATGCTAACAGGCTTGTAACTGCTTTGTACATCTCTCCTAATTCTGTACAAACTGTACTTTCTATATGCTTAATAATACAATTACCAAGATAAGAAGGGAGTGCACAAAAGGATGAGAGCTAACCAGCTGTGAACCTTGG
>JANHZU010003748.1:72271-90219 GCA_032468055.1 Acrochordus granulatus
TCAATCTTGCCATCTCATGTTTGACCATATCCAACTTACCTTGATTCATAGATCTTACATTCCAGGTTCCTATGCAATATTGTTCTTTACAGCATTGGACTTTCCTTTTACCACCAGGCATATCTATAGCTGAGTGTGCTTTCAGCTTTGGCCCAGCCACTTTTTTCTGGAGCTACTTGTAATTGCCCTTGCTCTTCCTCAGCAGTATATCAGGCACCTTCCAACCTAAAGGGCTCCTTCTCTGCATCATATCTTTAGCCTTTTGATGCTATCCATGGGGTTTTCTTGGCAAGGATACTGGATTAGGCTAACATTCATTCTCCAGTGGATCCTATTTTGTCAGACCTTTCTGCTATGACCCGTCTTGGGTGGCCCTACATGGCATAGCTCACAGCTTCATTGAGTCACACAAGCCCCCTTACCACGACAAGGCAGCAATCCATGACAGGATCAAAATGAGCCCATTATAATGGCCACCAACAAAGAGACAAAAGACAAAGTGGTCACAGTAAAGCCATGTCTTTTGTTTTAATGGGTTTTTTATTTGTATTTTAATTGTTTTAATATACTGGTTTTTTTACTGTTGTTAGCCGCCAAGAGTCTTCGGATTTCAGCGGCATATAAATTTAATAAATAAAAATGTCTAAGTGCTGAGCCAAGCTTGCCTGTTTGTTTCGAAGGGGCAGTCCTAGTGGGCTTCTAGAAGTCTTCAGAAGGGTTTCAGTCTTGGGATCCATATTAAATCCAGGTTATTGAATCACACAATAACAAGAGACAGTTTCATCATCCAGATCCTGCCTACTTGAGTAACAAACACTGAATATAACAGTACCCTCTGTTGTAATAGCAACATTCCTCATGAATGGCATTTTCTGAACACTCATCCCAAGCAGGCAAGGAAGGCATTCTGCTATGGCCTTCCTTGGATGCAGCTGGGGCTACATGACAGTGGCTGAGTGTGCCTTCTATACCCACTTATCCTGGAGGGGAAAGATTGGAAAAGCTATTTTCCAGGGCATAGGGCCAAGTTCCCTCTGAGATAGGTTCTGCCCATAAACTCCCTTCAGGGTTTGAACGATAGATTTGACCATCTGGAAAATACGCCTGGCTAGTCAGGGGAAGGGTCAGATGGAACAGAGGAGCGGGTTAGTTTCTTTGGAGGGCTAGGCAGAGCTTGTACCTGGGTCCAAAGGCCATGGCTACTTTGCTGGCTAAGGGCTTTCTGAGAACAATCAGTAAAACCAAGTGGCTGGAAACTGACTCAGCAGTCTCCTGTGTCAACAGGAAGATCTTATAAGCAGGCTTGCCTAGCAGGGGACTCAGGAGGAGGTTCCCACATGGGCTGACACATCTGAAGGTTTCTCTCAAATGTCCATGGGGGATGAACAGGAGCCCTCTTGTTTAGGAGGATTTCCATTGGCTGTCGAGAGCACTGACTAGCTTTTCAACCCCAACTGCCTTTCTCCCCACTAGCCATGCCCCTGGCTGCTTCTTTGACTTCCCAAAGAAGGGTAGGAGCTTTCCCCTCCCCTCTCCTGCAATGCTCTGCAGGCTGAAAGAAAACTCTGCTCCTAATGGTGGAGAGGGGGATGCAGTATCAGGAGAATGTCCTTCCGTGTCCTTCTTTCCATAAATTCTCATTGACAGATGTAAACTTGGCTGTGCCATTGTATTTGAGGACTTTTCCGTTTTTCATCAGGTGCCTTCCCCAGTTCTTACAATGGGAAGTTGTTGTGTTGCTAAGTGGATTGCCAGTTATTTTTTTGGAAGGGAATGTCTGGGCCCCAAATTTTTTTTTTTTTTGGAAATAAAGTGATGGCTGCCAAGCCAAAGAGCTTGGAAGAGTTCTCATCCACCTGGCAAAAGGAGAAGGCAAGGAGAAGTTGGGAAGGGGAACATTTTTTACTGCATCTCCAATGGCATCCCCCTGGCAAGCCCCTCCCAGCACTAGTTTTCATGAACTAAGTGATGGTCAAATAAGTTACCGAGAGGCAGTGTGGCAAATGAGAGAAGGTGCCTTGGGCCAGCCCCATTCATCCCAAACTACTCACAGGGTAGAAGGTAGCAGAGATGTAGGTAACAGGTGACTTTTTCACATGGAATTGGTAAGATCTCATAGACAGGAATAAAAATGTCTTCCATTTACATCTAATAATAAAAGTCCAGTTGCCTTTTTAAGAAAGTTTATATTTTTTTGCAATTTTGCTACAAATCATGACCTGGATTAATGAGAATATACAGAGACATTTGCTCACAGGGTGGTTGTGAACAGAAATGAGAGGAAGCGCAATGCATGCCTTCTTCAGTTCCTGAAGGAAAGGTAGTATCAATCCACTCAATCAATTGCATACTCTAATGCGAGTTTATTTTCGAGGGACTCAGGTGCAGGTACAGAGATGCTTCAGCTGCAAATGATACCATAGCAGGGGATGGTCTGAGCTGATCCGGGGCAAGATGCCATCCCTGCATGGGGTTTTTCTTTTGGGACCTGTTTCATCTGGAGCCTGTGCAGGAAAGAAAGTAGGGAAAAGGTATCAGGACCGAGGGCTTTTGAATTAACCAATTTTATGGAAGATGCCCTTATACAAGCAAGTTTGTGGTTGTCGTGCAAGCCAGACACGGCTACAGTTCAGTCTTCTGAAAACAATATTTATTGAGGAAACGGCTCCTGGTTCTCAGCAGTTCCAACCGGATTCCGACGCAGAAGCGCAGCCAGGCAGAAGGAGTAGCGCCCGTGACTGGCGAGCGTTGTATGAACTCAACCATCACCGTCCGGGAAGAGGGCGGCGATTCCCCCTCGTTACTCCCGGGGTCTCCCCGCCGTCGCAGCCACGCCCCTCTCCCCTCCAGCCTTGACCCACCAGCTGCGCAGAGCGACCTCCGCGGCGGGAAGTCGGGTGAGCGGGCCGAGCCAACTTCCGGCCAGGCGTTCTCTCCCCTCTCTATGGTCCAGGCCGCGGTCTGCGTCATCATCGCTCGCCGAAGGGGAACTTCGACAGGTGGCGCGAGTGGCAACCCCGGCCCTTCGGCTTGCAGCGTTCTTCGCCCCTCGCGGGGTCCGCCGGAGGATTCGGCCTTGGGGGCGATGGCCCGGCGCGGAAGGTGAGCGCATCCCCGGGTCTGGGGAGTGTTCTCCGCCGGCCGAACCTCTTCCGGCCTGCCGGACGTTTTGGGTAGCGACTCGGCGGGGGCGGGCTTTGCCTGGCGGAGGTGAATGCGCGTCTGTTGGAGGCTCTCAATGGCGGATTGTCTCGGGGGGAACTCTCGAAATTCCAAGCGGAGCTTAGAGTGGCTCACCCCTCGCTAGACTTCTGTGTGTTTGTGTGTGTGTAGTTTGGAGCGCGAAGAGATTCGAACACACGTGTCCGGTCAGGATTTGCAGCCTTTAGTTTCCCATTGACTTTTTATTTAGGGCGCAACCAGTTTTACCTCATTTGAATTTTAAACTGTATGCATACTCCTGGAAGTGCACTCTTTCTTACAACTGCAGATTTTGTTTTTGACTGCACATTTAATTATACTTTTAAAAAGACATTTGGACTATGTTGGTGATGATCAGCCTGCTCTTATAAACCTAACATTGGACTTGACAGATTGATCCATTCTTTCTCGGTGTCTATTGAGCACTGGTTAAGTACTGAACAATTAAATGTAATCCTTATACTGTTTGTTTTACAGCTCATCATCTTCAGGCAGTGAAGATGAATTTGAAAAATGTAAGTACTGTAAAAATTAACTTAAAAGGTAAAGGTTCACCCTGCCAGTCAGGACTGACTCTAAGGTGCAGTGCTCATCCCCGTTTCTAAGCTGAAGAGCCAGTGTTGTCCTGGGACAGTTCCGTACAAAAGGTACTTTTTTTGGTATATGACTGAGTTCTGTTTGCCTATCTGCTGTTCACTTCTGAAGATCCTATAACACAATTCTTTGTACGCTCTTCAGTGAGTATGGCTAACCTGAGAACGATGCTCTGTATAGACACTACACTTTTTCTAGATTTTTATAATCTAGTCAGATCAGTATATTTTTGCAAACTCTTAATGAAAAGGTAATTTTTGTCTCGTTTGGAATGTTTGCTTTTAGATACTTAGGTTGTTTCTGTTACTATTATTTGGGGACACTAAAATAAAACAATAGAAACAGCTGAGAAACTGGATAACAAACTGGATAACAACTTTTAAAATAACTGAATAGCATCATGTTGTATCTTTAGTCACTGCACGTTGTACTGGGTGATTAATGCCTTTTCTTGCCCAACCTGAACCTGATACAGTATATTCTGAGTAGCCTCTTGTGGCATTCTAAAGCACTGCAGCTTGAGTATGCTCAAAAACAGCCACCTGCATGTAAGGAGTTTAATACTGAGGTTGCCAGTATGGGAACTGAGGTACTTGCAGACAAGTTAGGTCTGGAAAAAGCCACTCTGCCATAGGAGCAGTTTTCCCTCATCTCTTGCTGAGCATGCTAAGTGCCTGCAATAACAGAAGAAGCCTTCGAGCTTATGACTTGATGTGATTTGTCTCCTTTTGTAAGAGACCAAGCCATTGAATTGCTGGCAGGACAGGATGGTTTGATTATATATACATAATTGAGAGAGCAACAGGAATTTGGCAGAAGAGTTCAACTGAAGAGCAGGACAAAGCAGAAGAGAGGGGAAAGAAGAGGGACCAGGGTTAGAGACAAACTTTTGACACTGATGTCATCTATGCAGTAAGAAGGAGTGAGGAAAACACCATTTGTGATATTCTCCTTCACTGGACTGTCCATCTCTTTGTAGCCCTTTGCAGTGTCTTCAAGGCAGAAGATCTATATATATGCTTAAGCTATGTGCTGGTTATGCTGAAAGAAAAACTAAGACATTCTGGTCATTGAGTTTTATTTCTATAATCACCCTTCTCAATGACTCTGAGAGGCATACATAATAAGACTTAAAAACAAAACAATTAAGACCTGTACAAAATAAATATATATGGTACCAAATACATTTGTTACTGTGGATGGTAATATTTTGGAGGTGAGTAGTCTGACCATGATAGAGGAGAGATCAATATCTCTCCCAATTCCATAGTCCCCTGCTACTTTTCTGACAAAAATAAAAGGTCTGGATGGGCTCTGGATGACTTGGGACAGATCCATGATTGTCATGGTAACTACAAACTCCTAAACTGCTTTAGACCCCATTCCCAGAGAAGGCAAATTGAAATCCCCAATACTATATGCCTGGGGAACTCCATTGCCAGCTCAAGCAAGTGGAGGCAAAGAAGTTACAATGCAGCAGGGAGACTGGTACAGCAGCAGCAGTCCCAACTAATCCCTCTTAGTGCCCAATTTAATAGTGTCTTGTATCTGGCAATCTGAGAAGCAGGTTACTATGCCACCCCATTGTCCTTCCCTAAGGTCTTGGGTGGTACAGACCTGGAACCCCACTGGCCATATTTCAGAGAAGGAATCCCCCTCTTCTCCCTTGGTAATGCATGCTAGGTTAGTCTTTTCATTGTCAATCAATTTGTGAAGAAGGATGGCCTTATTATAAACTCATTTAACGTTCGGCAGCAGTGGCCAACAACCCAGGGCCTTGAAAGTCTGCCATCTGGGACCCAAGAGTGTGTTCAAAGGGCTGGAATGAATAGCTGTGGCCTATTCCCTGTAAACATCTTACTCCACGTCTCCCATCATATTCCCCTCTACCTGTCATTACTGGAATGTTACTACCCTCACCTCTTCCCTTTAGAGCTCCCTGCCATAAGGAACTGTGCCCAGGCCCATTCACTTTAACTTGCACACATAGCCTCAATTTTCCAATAAGAGCTCGTAACACCTGAGCTGCTTCTGCAGTATTCAGCACTCAGCATCTCTGGTTAATCAGGGATCACCTTGCCCACTTACCAACCATACCATGCCAAAAGTCATTCCTTTCTCTTCAGACTGCTGTGGCCCCAGTTATACAACTCAGTGACTCAAAAAATGTTGGAGGACAATTGTCCAAGGTGGGAAATTAGCTTGGAATCATTATGTAAGCATAAAAGGCCAAGATCTGACCCTTCCTGGTGCTTTGAGATTTATCTAGTCTTTCCAGGCTGGAACTACTTGTCTGAGGAAATTCTTGTCGAATAGGTGTATTGCAATAAAGTAGCATTGAACTCTACATTCATGAGGCTGGTTGTTTATGCCTAACAAAAAAATCTCTCTCCTGGCTCTCATCAGTGGGAAAGGTGAGTAGAGTTACACCCATCACCTAAATTTTCTCTGAGCTTTCTTAACATATGTAGTCTTTGCTCTGTGCATAAATCTTGCCCTCAGTGTTTTTAGCCATCCATGACCTGGTTGCTTCTGCTTTTTCTCTTCCACAGTCTGCAAGTTAAAAATGGCTAATGTATCATGACCTTTCCAAGGGAAAGTCAAATAATTTCCCATTAGATCTGAAAGATCCTGAAAGGGAAGTGAATTCTTAATTAAATCTAATTTGTTTTTTAGTTTTCTTTTGGAGACATTAAGATTTTAGTGCTTTAAGAAGGCTAAGTTTGTTTCCTTCTACGGTTTGTTTTAGTTTTATCTAGAATGAAGACTCCCAGATCTGCTTCATGTTGTACCCCAAGGACAAGAAACAGCAGGTGAGTTTGAAATTTTGTACTTTACATTGATTTGGTTTTTGTGAAGCATGTTCAGTTTTAAATAAGATTTGATTGGACAAAAGTGTGTGGTTTATGTTTAATAAAATTTAAAAGCCATGTTAATTTCTACATAATTTTTTGCAGTTGCATGTAATAATTGTGTAATTTATTTATTTATTTGACAAATTTATATAGCCACCCATTTCAATGTGATTGAGTGGCATACAGCAAAAATAAAATTGAGTGGCATATAGTTAAAAATATAAACAATTGTTAAAAGAAAACACAAGTAGACCAAAACCAGAGGAATGGACAACTTCCTAAACACAATATAATCATCTTACAGACTCCCTGTTCCTATGTGATCCCCAAAGTTGCTAGAAAAAACAGATTTTAAGGGCTTTCTGGAAGGCTGGTAAGGACAGATGTTCTAGAGGACAGGTGCTCCAGCAGAAGAGGCTTGCCTCCTGGGTTCCATTTGATGGAATTCTTTAGCAGACAGGATGCGTAACTTACCCCTTCTGCCACAGCTGATGGGAAGACCTGAATGAGGCATCCCTCAGATAACATGCCATATAGGGCTTTAAAGGTGAAAATCAGGATGTTGAATTTTCAGGGAAGCAAACTGGCAGCCAGTGTTATAGAACTAACATTAGTCATAATATTCTAAATGCAAGCAATCTCTAGATATTTTAGAGTTTCTATTCTAGAGTATATTACAGCCAGTTTGTTAATAATTGTCAGCAATACTTGGTAGACCAGGCTAAGAAACTGAAGCCATCTAGGCCAGGATCACTTTTATTGTAACAACTACAACAACAGGATTTTGCAGGTCTGAATGTGTTTTCCCCTCCCTCCCTTCATGTTCATGTGAACAAGGGTCGGGAAGGGAGGAGAAGAAGGAGAGGGGTTGCAGTGGCAGCTGCCTAGGAAGCTTAGCTTGCTTATGATTCTGAGTCCTCTGCAGCAGTAGCTATGAGAGGAAACAGTGACTTTTAAGGTACTAATCTGGATTTGCTCTGGAAGAAGCATAGATAAGAAGGGGCCAGTCTGCAATTCTAGTTGCATATCTTGCCCTCTGAATTAATAAGCACTCCAAGAAGTGTTTTCTTCTACAAGCTTCAGCAGTAGCAGTTAAAGGTAAAGATTCAAATAACCTAACTCTAAAAAATCAGTACTTTCCAGATTTTAGGAAAGGCAGAAACATAGTCTCTAACCTTACTAGATTTCTTGCTCCAAAGACCCAAGATGCCAGGGATGCCTCTTAGTAAATGATTTCAAACTCAGGTAACAAATTTTGGTTCATTAGATGAACTCCTTGATCAATTTGTTGTTGTTCAGTTGCTGAGTTGTATCTGACTCTTTGTGATCCCATGGACCTTAGCATGCTGGATGTCTCTGTCCTCCACTATCTCCTGGAGTTTGCTCAAATTAGTGTTCATTGCATCAATGATGCTACTATCTAACCGTCTCATCCTCTGCTGTCCTCTTCTCCTTTTGCCTTTAGTCTTTCCCAGCATCACAGTCTTTTCCAATGAGTTCTCTCTTCACATTAGGTGGCAAAGTATTTAAGCTTCAGCTTCAGTATCTGTCCTTCCAATGAACAGCCAGGGCTGATTTCCCATAGGACTGACTGATTTGATTTCCTTGCAGAGTCCAAGGAACTCTCAAGAGTCTTTTCCAGCATCACAATTCAAAGGCATCAGTTCTTTGGTGCTCAGCCTTCCTTATGGAGCTCTCATATTACTACTGAGAAAACCATAGCTTTGACTATATGGACTTTTGTTGGCAAGTTAATGTCTCTGCTTCTTAATATGTTGTCTAGGTTTGCTATAGCTTTCCTACCAAAGAGCAAGCATTTTTAATTTCATAGCTGCATTCACCATCTGCAGTGATCTTGGAGCCCAAGAAAATAAAATCTGTCACTGCTTCCATTTCTTCTCCTTCTATTTGCCAGGAAGTGATGGGACCCGATGCCATGATCTTAGTTTTTTTAATGTTGAATTTCAAACCAGCTTTTGCACTTATCAAAGAAGTGAAGTCAATCATTGGGATCAATGAAGGCAATTTATTGGCCTGAGCTTTCCTTGAGCCCATCTTCAGAGGCATAAAATACAAAGAATAAAATCCACAGGCAACTACCAAAACCAAGTTTGCACCCTGTCTGGCTGGTGTAATTGCGGGAACAATTGGCACATGGAATCTAATAAATGATTCCTGATCATTCTCCAGGGTCCAAGCAGTCTTTACAGAGAGGCTGCTAAGGGTTGATTAGGGCAATGAGCTACTCTGAAGTTAAATTCCTGATTGAGGCATTCTGTCACTTCTGACATGTTTTTGATGTATGGAAGGGGAAGCCATAGCTTGGGTTTCCCATTGTTACTCTCTGTCAGCGGTCTTTCTTGCTGATTATGCAGGAATCTGTTGATAAAAGCATGGGGGGTAACCATCAACAAAATGTCAAGAGGCGACAGAATGACAAGGCAGTGTCAAGGCGTGAAGGGGCCTTGATCAGAACTACCTTAAAATGTGGTAAATAATAGGGAAGCTGTTATTTACCACATTTTAATTGCTATAGCAAGAGGATAAGCAATAGAATAAAGACAGCAGAAATCACTCACATATGGATTTCTAATTTCAAATTTCACTTCTCTATCTTTTTTTTTTTAAAGAAACTATCTCCCCAGACCTTATCAGGAGATATGAAGATATGAAAACTACTTGTCTGGGGGCCAGGGCTTTTGTAGCTCTTTTGATTCTGGGCCAGTCTAATTGGGGGGCAGTTTTTTAAAAAAGTGGGAGATAGCAGAGCTCAGGGGGCAGTGGTTTTCCATGGCTGTTTAAGGAGTTAATGGAAATAATGTCTTTAATGCTTCACCCTTGAACCATTTTTCTGAATTTCATGAATTTTTCAGGAAAAAATAAGAGATTTTTTCCTTCAAGAGATGTGGCCCTAGTATAAGGCAAAAAGGAAAATCCCTTTGATCTGGGGATTCCCAATGGCTTCATGGAAAGATTCATGTCATTTTCTGAGAAAAGTTTAGGAGGGGCTTTGCCCTGGTCTGAAGCTCTGAGACTTCCTGATTGTCTCTCACCCAAGGATCAGCCAGGTCTGGTTCTTCTGAATGTTTTGAGATCAGTAAGTTGATAATAGACAATGAAACAACAGTGAATACATAACCGTAGAACTAATTAAGGGCAACAATCTATTGGAAAAGGGGCAGCATATTCATCACCACCCTAACAAGGCACAAAAATGCATGATGAGCCTCAGGATGGAGGGAAGTTTTACTGAGTTGCCAATAGTGATCAAATGGGCTATTTATTCCACGTTGATTATTTAAACTTTTGTTAGAAAGGCTAAAGTAAGACTTTCTTGCCTACCTTTGTAAATTTAATCTTAATATGAACTAAACAGTGATAAAGAAAAATCAAGCAGATATGGTTCTCATCTCTTAGAGGAGGAGAGAGCACCCCAGTTTTGGTTCTGAAAAAGTCTTCTCATGAGCACCAAGAGGTGATGAGGCAGCCAGGGTGCTAGGAGAAAGAAGGTGGTGAGTGTGTCTGGGTTTAGCCTAGGGGTGCAAATGTCTGGGGATCAGTACTTTTCAAGAGACAAAGCCTTTCCACAAATTTCAGGCTACAGTATCTGCTAACTTCCTTAGATGGAAGAGGTGGGTGTGGTTGGGCTTTTAAAACTCCTTATTTGCTTTCAGAGTTTTATTCCTAATTCTATTTCTTTATCTGTCCATTTGAACAGTTCAAAGGAGAATTTTTTCAGCTTTTCCAAAGACAAGTATGGATCTGCAACAAAAGGCAAGTGAATCAAATAACTTTAGCAGCAGGACGTGGCAAAGTTTATTGGCTTTTTCTGTCTCCAAATTCCTAATGGGAGACAGTGCTGGGTCAATGATTTGATACAAGATACTTGTTTTTGTGGATCAGTCAGAAATGCTGATTGAAAATTATAATTTAGAAATGGTCTTTTTTGTGCCCACCCCATTATTACAAGTACGTTGGATGGCACTCTTGTAGCCATGCTAAAGGGATCACAGTCTTTCAGTTAAATTTCCTGGGAATTATGCCAAACACCCTCCCTGGTGCCCCCCCCGGGATATGGCCTAGTTGAAGGGGCTGGAGGCTCTTCTCTGAGTTGTACATTGCTTCTTCATTGCTTCTGAGGAAAAGGTCCTAGCAACATCTTCTTTGTCTTTGGCTGTTGCCAAACAGTAAATGAGTTTCCATGAATATGGGCTAACTTTGTATAAAGTGTATGCCTGTCTAGGTCATGATGCCAAGCCAGTTTTGGTTGATGCCATAAAATGTATCAGGGATACTGTGTGGGTGAGACACTACCAGGAAATGCAACACTGTAAGCTATCTGGGGAAGTTGAGAAAACACCCTAGGAGAAGAGAGTGGCTGGTCATTTTTGCATTTCTGTGAAGATGATTACATGGACATGTTCAGGAAGTCACTGAAGTAGAGTAGAATTTCAGGGAGACTCTATTTTTACCATATGAATATGTCCAATTTTGCTTAGAAGACAAGATTTTTAAAAAGGTATAATTTCATTGCAGATCCAAGACAAAAGGCAAAAGCAAATCCTGGTATTGCTGGAAGGATGCCTGCTTGCTCTGCTGGGACTGTTTTCTCTCCACTTGTGTGCAGTGATGCTGACAGTGAGAACGATTCCATCTTTATCCAAGGCCACCCAGGGAATCCATCCCAATGCAGAAGGAGAGGACATTGCCAGAGGGCTTGGAGCAACCTGCCTCTTGCCTCTGCTGCTTCCTGGGAAGAGGCAGATTCTTCTCTTCCAGAGGAAGGCATTGCCCAGAGCCAACGGCAGAGCTCAAGTGTGGTCTCAGTGCTGGAAAGCTCAGATGAGGAGATGGAGAGCCTTATTGTTCGTTTGAAGCAAAGGATGTTCTTTCCTGAAGATAAGAGGCCTGAGACCCAGCATAGCCCCTATGGTAAGAGAGAGCCCTTTTCTGGGCTAATTCTGGTGCAGCATTTGGCTGTACTGTGTTAAGCAACTGTGGACCTTGGCACTTTTTGTAGGATTAATTGAGATTAATGCATATAGTTATCTTAAGGATCAGAAGCAACATACCTCTCAGGGTTGTGCGCTACTGTTGGAGCAGTTCCTTTTCCTGGACTCACATGGGAGCACCTGGACCCTTAACTCAAATACACGTTTGAGTTAAGGGAACATATGAATGTGGGTGGGAGACGGTAATAGGTACCATGGAATAAAGTTCTTAATGGTGGGAAGATTGTTGGTGTGAAGATGTGTGTGGCATTGATCTTCCTACTTCTAGAAACAGGCCAAAATAAAGCCGTTCTGCAGAATTTCAAGAAGAGCAGTTTATAGAGGGAGGTGTAAATCAACCCCTTTTTTTTGTTATCCACTTGGGCTATTTCACAAGTGATGAGAAAGGGCCAGCTGTATTACCCTGGTTGTGGATTTGAGCAGGTTGTTATGACTGGGCTTTTGGTCATGCTTTGTGGGCAAGGCTGCTTATATACTCTGCTTTTGGTCTCCTTGCTTGAGGTTTGGGAATGACTTTCTGGATTTCTTTAATCATGAATCCAAAGAGGCGCTTTTCTTTGTAGTCCAGTTGTCCTGAGCAGCTGTTCCCATTTGAGAGGCCAAAACTGATCAGTTTAGCTTGCATCTCTGTGCTGAGCATTCTCTTTGTAACTTATAGATGAGAGAAACTTTAGGTCTTCTCTTGAGAGCCTTGCCTCAGCTGTGAAGAGAGAGGGCAGCTGTCCATCAACATCCAGAGTCCCTGCTCCTGGTGCACTCTGTTCTTCTGGGACCTCTAAGAGCAAGGCACTCTCAGACATTACTCAAGGAGTTATTCAGATGCAACCAAGGTGAGTCTCTACTGCTTCTTTACAATTATTTTGAGCATTAGAATGGCTGACCAATTGTTCACTCATTCATTAGAAGAAAGGTCTTCACAATGAGAGCTATTTACCAGTGAAGAAAACTTGCAAAGTGGCTTCAAGACTTTGCTGAAAGCTTTGAAGAGGCTGGACAGCTGTCAGTTGATGTTGCTATAGTTTAGCACTGTTTGGACCTGGATCCTTCCAGGTATATTTGTTTATCAAACTTACATGCTGCTGAATTGTAATTGATTCATGGTAGCTAATAACGAAATTGAACCATTTCATTATTAACAGTCAAAGAACACGTCAAGTACAAGACTGTTTTCTGAATTAAATAGAATTCCAGAGAGCATTCAGTTCTTTCCCAAAGGTCCGCTTAAGTGAGTAATATTCATTATCATCTGGAAAGCCCTGAGGGAGCTAGCATCATTTCTAAAGAGAGGGGAATCATAATGGAAAAACATTATATAGTGGCTTCTGCCCCTACTGTGAAAATGTGGGTCTGTAAGCCGGTTCCTGGATGGTGGTCTTGAGGGAGCCAAGGAGCCAAGACATATGGAAGTCTGTAGTGATGTATCTTTTTCTTTTAGTGATGTATAATGATCTATCTTTCTTTTAGGAAGTCTGTAGTGATGTATCATATTTCATATCTTTGATGATTTATCTTTCTTTTAGGAAGTCTGTAGTGATGTATCATATTTCATTTTGACTACTTAATTGTTACCTAACATAACAGAAGACCCCCAGATTGCGCAGTGGGCACAACCTCCAGAATAGTGGGAGACATTCCTGTAGGCACAGAGATGCCCTTGTATTTATACATTTCAGAAAGGAAGGGAAAATATTGCATGCATGCATATTCATTAGTAATAACGTAATAGATGTTAGGTTACTTCCTGGCTTCTATTATCTACAGAGAATTAGAAAAAAACATTGTGTCTTGAGATGCAAGGGTTGCAGTGGGACTGTTCTTATATAAATATACAATGGACCTCTGTGAGCTAAATATTGAAATATCACATTCTTTTTGTCTTAAACTATTCTATTAATCTGAAAACTGATCTTCCCCACAGTACACACAAACAAAAGAATAGTACACTGTTTAAAAGAGGTAATGCCTTTAATACCTGAGTTTTGATCTGATATTTCTATTGCACTATATAATATTTGGGACATGGGGGAAAAGAAAGAGAATGGAAATCAAACATCTCCATTGTGGTTAGAAGTAAGCTCATAATTTGTGGAGATGTGGAGCTTCTTTTCTGGAGTGTCTATTCAGGCAAACCTAGACAGATGTTGAAAGTTGCTCAACCTTGCTGAATTCTTCAAGAGATCTTCATTATGTTGTCATTTTTCATTTGCTTTTTAGGATTAAACATAGATAGAGGTGGAACTCTCACAACCATGTTTTCTAAGGGTTCATTTTAAGGCATATATGACATTTTCCTGCCTCCCCAATGCAGAGAAATGGGTATGGTGTGACTTGAACAGCCAAGCTGTTCCTTCAGCTTTCTATTAGTTTTTCTCTTTCCAGGAGAGCATGCCATGTTCAAGGCTGCTTTTTGCAGGAATTGTCAGACCCAGAATCTCAACTAGCAAAGCATTTCTGGAGTAAAAAAGAAGAGCTGGCTCAAAGGCTGTATTCTTTTTACAACTGTTCTGTCTTTGAGAAAAAGGTACTGTACTTAGATTTATAGACAGCTAGATTTAGCAGGGGGTCCGCATAGCATGGCTTAACTTCCCAAAACCTTTATTTCCCTTTCACAATGTTTCCTCTCTTAAACCCAGCAACATTTGTTCTGGTGCTGGGCTTTTGCAGAAGACAGATGCAGCACCTGGCTTCTGCCACCTCCACAAGACTAGCCAGACTTAGAAGAAATTATTTCTCTTTCTCCTCCAGAGGAGAGAGGTGGGAAGAGTTGGCATTCCTCATCCACCCTGGCTGTTTGGACAGCAGTGCAGGCAGAACTGCTTGCTTTTAATGGGTGATTTGATGAGACCTCAATGCCAAGCAGCAGTTGAAAAGTCTGCCTTGAATTTGCCTTTGGAATCATACCTCAGCCTTGGTGCGGAGCAGATGTCTGCTGCTTGCCTCTCACCCCTATTTCTGCATCAAAGAATGTGGAGCTTTTGGAGCAAAAGCGAGAGAGCTTTACTAAAGTAGAAAAACTGAAACTGACTGCTGTAGCCTTGCAAGCCTCTAGGACTCTTGTGTTCTATCATTTCTCTCAGCTGCCAGAGAGAATGGAAATTATCTGGAATAAAAAGATGCAGAAAACAGCAGGGTGCTGTGTAACTGGCCAGCTGAAAGATCCAGATGCATGGCGTTATGCCAAGATAATGCTGTCAGAAAAAGTCTGTGATTCTGCAGGTAAGTACACTTGTTTCTCTGATTAGAACTGCTATGGTCACATATTTACATAGATACAAAGGTAAACTTTCTTCTAGCACTCTGTGGTGAAAGGGAAGAAACTACTTGCAGAGGTTCAGATATGAAAGAGTTAATCAAGATAATAGTGGTAATGGAGAAAGAAAAGAGAAATATTCTCTTTTATAAATCCAATATAACAAATTATCCTAGTCACTCTTTCAGTTTGTTATTTCTACAAAACATCCTTTTAAAAATTACTAAGACTTCATTGGTTTCATTTGCATGTCCAGTGTAGCAACTTGTTTCATATCATTCTTGTAGCCTGTCATTTTTAAATCCACTTTCAGATAAGTCTTAGTCTTGTTCAGTAAATTTTGTTCATCTTCCATATCTTTTAAAAAACATAGTTTATATATAATGGCAGATATTATTAAAATTAACTTCTGGATTCATTGTTCACAAATACTCTTCAATATGTCCAAGGTTAGGATATTTTGTTCCATTTTGTATTAGTAGGTCAAATTTAAGTGCTGTTCTCCTTTAATTGTAATCTTCAGATTTTTCTGGTTCCCTCTAGTATTTATCCTTCAAAGTCTAATCAATTTTTTTAAGAATTCAAAACAGTTGCATTTTCGCATGGGAAGAATCCTTATAAGAATTTCAAGTTTATATTTCAAATCCATCTGGACCCTTAATTATAATTTTTAAAATTCAATATTCTAATCACCTTTTCCTATTTATTTCAAAAAAAATTTCTTTTAAATCCTCAGACTTATGTTTAAAACTTCTTTTGTTAAGGATTGAAGAAAACTCACCCAGTGCTTGTTCTAAAGGTTCCTTATAGCTGAAATGTAATTAACAAGCAATTTCCAAAACTTATTGGACAAGGAAGTATACAAACTCTATATCCATAAAGGCGCAGACCGCTGACCACTGTTTGCGTGAAGATGGCATTTACTTATTTGCCAGAGCTTCACACCTGCTGGAGATGGCTTTGTTGTGGACTATTCACAAGGAGCAACTGCCTGGAGCACTTTTGGACAATTACAAGTCTCTTCTTGTCCAGAGAGGAATTACATAGAGCTGGCCTATTTGCCGGCTTTTTATTCCACCACAGTCATCGGCCTTCTTCAATTTCTGCTTCTTCCCCAGAAGTCCTATGAATTCTTTGATTGGTAGAGCAATAGCTATTTCCAGCATTAGATTGGTTTTGGAATCAGGCTGTTCTGAGGAAGAGATTCCCCCTTTGAAATTTCAGCAATGTTTTTTCTTGTGAAATTGAAAACTATTCCTCTGATTTCTTATAATACAGGAATGGTGGAGAAGGCAGACAGGAGTTGCAGATTTGAAATTCTTATTTTAACATAATTTGGGCAATTACAGTCTCTAAGCCATTTGACTCTTTTATATTATGCACTGCTCCCCCCAATATTTATTGGAGTTGGGCTTTTGGGGGGTTCTTCAACACCAACCAAGCCCTTACCCTTGGGTCACTTCCACCTCTCCAGCTCTTCTACATTATTGGGAGCATGCTATGGCTTGATCATTTTTGGTATAAAATAACAGTGGCAAGAAATCAGGCCAACTAGGGATAATTGCCCTGCTTGGTTAAAATATAATTTCATGGATATAAAGTGCAATAATATTCTCTGCTTAGTGTATATATGAATAAAGAAGCTATAAGATAACATAATAACATGCTATATAATACAGATGGTGATTTTTAATTGTTCTTGGCTAAATGTTTATTTTTGGCATAATGCCAAGTATTATTTGGAACATTGTAAGGCATAGGGGCAAGAGAAAGTGGGATATCCATGCTGGCATCCAGCTCCTATGCCTACCCTCAGCAATAAGAACCTGGCATCCAGGAGTGCCAGAAATAAGTTTCATTGATCCAGAATTCATACCTTTTCTCTTATGTCATGCTTAGATCGACTTCGGGACACTCTAATCCACGAACTGTGTCATGCAGCGACATGGTTGATTCATGGTGTTCGAGATGGGCATGGACGATTCTGGAATTTCTATGCCAAGAAGTCTGCTATGATTCATCCAGAACTCCCAGTGGTGTCCCGGTGTCACAACTATGAGATAAAATATAAGTTTACTTATGAATGCTTACAATGCAAAAACACGTGAGTGGAGAATTTCCTTTCACCTAGCCATGCTGCTTTTTTAAAATTCAGACTAGAGAATCAAACAACTTATAATAATCTTTACTTCCACTTGGATGCTACATCATCTGTTGTTTAGTAAACCATTTTCCCAGTAGTTCCTTCCGCTCATCTGCTTTTTTTAGATGGAGTTTATTTAAATTCTATCACTTTTAAATATGGATAAATATGTGATCCTTTTCTTGCATATCTGTTAAAACAGGTGTGTGATAGGAGCTAAAGGGGGGTGGGATTGGAATGCTCTAAGCTTTTTCGCCTGGGGGCAGAACACATCACTTTTTAGTTATCATGACAACATGGCTTGCTCCAGTGATTATTATGGGCCTTAACTATATAGGAGAGTCCACATTAGACCTGTTTTTTTAATCTTGGAGTTGTTGAGCTATGATGTCTATTGTAAATTTCTTGAAAGTAGCTGGATCCATCACTACCCAAAGAGCACTTGGAAAGTTCACAGACTTCATAACTTGCCTTGCAGCTTGAAGTCAGCGAACTGCTAGCAATAGAGAGTCAAAGATAGAGCCACAACAGTTGTCTGCAACAACTTCAAGGTTGAGAACCAGAGAATTCCAGGAGCTGCTTGAATTGTTGTTCCCACAACTGTTTTTTTTGGTCTGTCTCTTACCAATTTTGGCCTGCCTGCACTGCATAATGCCCACTTATGGCATCCAGCTATCCATGTTCTGTAGCAGACACCCATCTGTCCTCTGTAATGCCCATTTTTGGCACCTGCCCTCTGACTATAGCTCTCAACCACTGGCTGGCTTGCCTGGGACTCCCACCTCTTCTTACATTGCAGTCCTGTGACATCCTCACTTGTAGTAATTACCTGTAGTAATTACCTGGGATCTGTGCTCCCACCTTTGAGCATCAGATGATTATTTAGGCATGAA
>JANHZU010003749.1:80477-94825 GCA_032468055.1 Acrochordus granulatus
CCCCCTTTTTATATTCTAAATCTTTTGCCTACCCCGCTAGTTTACCGGGTTTTTATTTTGTTTTAATGTTTTTTTTATTTTTATTTTAATTGCTTTTTATATATTGTTTTTACTGTTGTTTGCTGCCGAGAGTCTTCGGATTTCGGCGGCATAGAAATTTAATGAATAAAATAAAATAAATAACTGGCATACCACATACAGTCATGCAAAGTCTCTCCTAGCCACGACTGCCACCTGCTCTTTGAGCAGGAGTCGCAAGTACAGGAGAACCTGCAGATTGTGCACTGGGTCTGTCTGAGATAATGACACCACATCCAGAGTTAAAATTGTTAAAGTCCCAGAACCAGGTCCCCCAGATACCCAAAGTCACTCAGTCGAAGCCTGTTGTCTCCCATCCAGACCCATGCAACCTCCAGACACTGAGTCAGGGCCAAGACAACATCACTTGGATCATGTAAATGTTGAAAAGGAGAGGAAAAAGTACTGACCTTTGTGGCACACCACAAAGAAGCAGCCAAGGACTGGACTTCTCTCTTCCGATTAACACCAATTGGGACCGGCCTTGAAGAAAGAAGCTGAATCAGTGCAAAACTGCATTACCCAGCCCCAACCCCTGCAGCTGATGCAAAAGGATACCATGGTCGACAGTATTGAAAGCCACTGAGAGGTCAAGAAGAGTTAGGATGGATACACTATCACCATCCCGGTCTCACCAGAGTGACCAGTGCTGTCTCCGTTCCATAAGTGGGCCTGAATCCAGACTGAAAAGGGTCCAGAAAATCCTTGGACATCTACTGTAAATGCACTAATCCAGAGTTCTCATTCAAGACACAAATGACCAGGCTCAAATTATCCTACTTCAGACACATTATTCAAAGATCTAGTTCCATTGAAGGAGGTTCTAGTGCTGGGAAAAGTGGAAGGAAAGAGAAGAGGACAACCAGCAGCAAAGTGGGTGGACTCAGTTACAGTGATGATGAATGATCTGTTGGAAGACCCTAAATGATAAGTTTAGGGACAAATCATCATGTAGAAAATCTATATGGTTACTAAAAATCAACCACAATTTGATGGTACATAATCAATCATTTGCACACTTGGATTTTAATGTGAAAGAGATTTTACCAAGCACATTAGCTCAAAACCGAAGTGGCTGTTTCAAAGGCTTTCCCCAGGTATCCTTTTTTAAGTATACAGACATACTGCTTTCCCTCTCTGCTGGTCCAGAAGAAAAATGTCAGGATCTTTCCCTCCTTTAACGAACTTTGTTTCTTCTAACAAAGTATTTCTTTTATACGCACATAATTTTGCATTAAGAAAATGTATTTGTAAAAGCTTGTATTAAGAAATGCATTATTCTTAATATAGCACACATTATAATAGGAAGAAATTGCTTCCAACAAATGTAGATATACCACAGAAAATACGCATTCATTATAATTTTATGTGCCAATTCTTTTTTCATTTCCTTCTTTCCTGTTGGATTTACTCACACTGGAAATGAATCCAAGCTTACTTAAAGTTTGAAAAGTAAAAAAAAAACTAAGTGAAAACAAAATTGATAACCTTTATGTATCACTAGTCCTGTGGTAGTAAATTTCATTCAATATGCTCTGAATCATATTTTTGAGAATTCCAGAAAGTCACATAAAAATCCTTAATACAACAAACACAGTAAGGTACTTGAATATTGTTGTTGTTGTGATGTGCTGTATCTGGATATCTGAATATCCAGCCAGATATTCAGACTGGATTTGGCATTTTTATCCACCTATTGAATCCTTTCCAAGGACCTGGGTAGGCAGATGTTCATGAAAGATGCTCTTTCATGGTGTTAAAAGTATCCTTCCAGGATGTACTATAAGCTGTTTCAAGTAAAGCTGTCTTTTTCAAAATGAATGAACAAAATGTAACAGAAAATTAAAATGAATCAGGCTTAATTTGCTGTGGTAAGATTGAAAAGTCTCCTCCCACTCATCCTAAATTTTGTTTCTTAGTTACTTAAGATACATTCATTTTGCTCTTTATTTTTCCCTCCACCCAAAGAGCAAAACCTGCACCACTTCAGATCAGCTGTTTTGACACCAGAGTACAGTAATGTGATCTGAGATGCTTAACAATATGCAAATCCTATTCCAGTCATAAAGTATGATGGAAAATAGAGAAATTGTTTTCATTAGTAATGTAAATTCTCAATGACTTTAAAAATCTTTAATATTTTCAAATAATTTATCTTTCTTAGCCACATTTTAAAGACAGCCATTATTTTACGTTTCTATTTTTATAAAATTTCTAATTTTCAGAATTTAAAATCCTTATAAGGCAATCAAGATATAAGATTAGTAAATAGGACAAAATGCAGAATAGAAAGTATTGTACCAGATTTTTAAGATGTATTGTTTTCTTAACTAAAAGAATAAAAAGAATCCAAATATCTACCAATTATTACAATGAAGACTGAAATGTTAAGAAAATCTACAAATATTGATTTTTAAAAAAACTGATAGTAATGAGATTGTATAATATTTTGTTAGAAGAGCCCAGTACTTAAATACAGGACATACAACTGTGGAACCAAAGAAATCCATCAATATACACAAGACAAGTCTTATTTTAAAGATATTATTATTCTGTCATCTACTGGCAATGTGCTTTCTAGTCATGTATTCTGCCAGTCTTTACCAGTTTGCCAATTACACAAGCTGCTTCCTAGACATCAGACAAAAATTCCACAAGACTGCTGTGCAAGCGCACCCTAATTAACCATCAGCTTAATTAGACAATTTACTGTGTAATTAGCAGGCAATTAGTCAACACCTCTCAGATCTTATTGACTGCTGTGACAGCCTTCTCTACTCTGTGCATTCTAACACACAACTACTACTACATTTCTAGCACCCTCAAATCCCTGTATTACACAATTCTGGGGAAAGAGCAGCATATGATATTTTTTAACAATTGAGGAAGGCAGAAACTATCTGTGTGGTCTATCTGGAGATGGAACTCTTTGCCTGTTTGCTGCTGTTTTAGCAACTGCTGATTATATATGTTCTTTGCCATTAAATCAATTTTATTTACAATCCAGAACATAAAAGGAGGCTTGTTCATATTAAGTCTTACCTCTTGACTATGCTGGTTGAGTCTTTTGGACATAATTCTCCTTGCTTTTGCTTATATTAACTGATAGAAAGTCTCTGGACTATCAGATAGGAATTTTATCTTGCCCTATAGGATATTTTGTGTGTGTGTGTGCTAGTGGTACATTTGGAAGTTTGAGAACAAATTGTGAATTGCAGAGTACTTGCTTATCACAAAATTAATTTAATGGTTTGTCAGATTACTACTTGCCATCTACTATGCTCACCCATTTTTTAGGACACTTCTGGGACTTTGCTGACCTTTATCCTTATTCTGGACATCTGGGTACACTTCAGCTGTTCATCATTTTTATTTCTTACAAAGTTTATGGAGCTCATTTGGTGACCAAGGAGCCCAATGTGGGCCAAAAATATAGGCATATTTAACTAAATTTTTAAAAGCATGATTGGTGTTTTAATATATATGAAATCCATGTTGCCAAATATATTTTCCCTCAAAATAGATATTACTCAATGTATTTTCTTTTAAGATGTCCATTCTAAAATTAATTTGATATTGTGTTTTTGAACCAAGAAACTTACTAGAATATTAGGAAAGAGATTTTCATGTTCTTCCTCACATTAATCCAAATGACAGTAATATTTATCTGTATTGGAGTTTATATAGATTTATTTCTTTGAGCAATCTTAACTTTATTCCCTTAAATATTTTCCCATCAAATATCTCATATTTTAAGCTTTTGGAATCTTTTCAGTAGTTTTTTTTTTTCAAGAATAATTGCTGATATTTTTTTCAAACCTATTCTAACCTATTTCTGTTTTATAGAAAATCCTGTTTTCTGAAATTGGTGCAAGAAATATCAGCCCATCAAATGAACTGTTGGTATATCTATTCCATGAAAATAAGTTTTTATAAACAAACATATCATTTAGCCACCTAAGCAGTATAATATAAAGCAGAAGTGTACTACCTCTCCTTGGACAAAACAGCTATTCCCCTCTTTCTGAAGTTATAATTATATTTTAAGGAAACGATAGTCAGAATTTTTGCTTCATCTTTATTCACATTTCGTTCTTGTCAATGCAAATATAGAGGTAAATTTTGCAAACCAAAAACTCAATGTTAACTGCATAAAGAATATTCTAATCTTAGTATTCATATAATTTTAGTTAAATATAGAGTGCTGAAAATCTGAAAGATTCATAAGGAAAAAGTGCCTTGACTACAAATGCTAAGCAACTGCAAGAGTATTTGAAGAGATGCTTTTAGAAGCCTATATCATTTTCTTACTTGAATACAGATTTGCTACAAACTGTATTCAATCCTAAGCAGTCTTTGCCAAACTGTAGCTTTTTACTTAAGTTGGACTTCAACTCCCCTAAATCCTATAGCTATGCTGGCTAGGGATTACGGAAACTGAAATACAACACCTCTAAAGAATGTAAGGCAAAGGAAAGCTGCTCTAAGGTATCTGTAGACCTATTTTGTCATTACTTTGGATACATTCCATGCTATTTATAAAATTAAATTTAAATTTAATTATTTATAATTTCTTCTGGTGGTCAGTGCCATTTTTATTTAACTGGGTAAGCATAGCTGGTAGGGAAAATGAATACTAGAATCCAACAATGATCACAGAAATGTTTGATGTAAACCAATACTGATTTTGATGAAAGGATGTATTTAAATAAGAATAGTCACTTTCAATTAATGGTCTTAAGTCATTTTTAACATTCATATATCAAATAAGATTATATAATAAAGGATACTATAAATCTCTCAAGTTTATTGGGTCTTCTAAAACCATTTTCCGCAATTAATCTGTCATGAAAAAATATTGACAGGTGCTTTGGGATTCATGATAAGGATTTTATATAACTTCAAAATAGTGTCTATAGACTAATTAAAACAATACAGAACAGTGGCTCTCTTTCTCTCTCTCATACACACAGACACACATTAATACTAAGTATTAACAATTCCCACTGCGTACAGTGAGACTGATCTCTGAGTAGGCATCATCAGGAGTGATGTCTAGCAAGTGTGTCTACAGAGAAGCTTAAATTTCATTTAAAGCAGAGATTGCTAAATGACTAAGCAATTTTAATTCTAAACTGATCTGCTTTCTTTCATTAATAATTATATTTGCTTTGTCTTGTGGAATTGTGGTCTTTATTTAAATGTCCACAATTCTACACATAAAAAACCAAAACTGCTTACAGAAGTTTGAAAGAGTCCTCAGGATTTTGAAACGGATGATGTTATTGAAAAATAAATTTGTGAGATGTCAATACAATAACCCAAAGAAATCATAATCAAGAGAAAATTAACTAGCATTTCTTGAAAAAAATCTGATGTGTATTTTTATTGAACAAATATGTTGGATTTGAACAGAATGAGCCAAACTAAAATAAATTCTATTCTATTACTTTAATGGCTGTCTCAATGTTTCAAGAATATCTTTTTCTAAGTGCCAAAACTTCTGACCTTGGCATATATCTAACGGTGCTCACAGGGATTGGCCCTCCTTTGTTTGGACATGCATAATGACTCTATGCTGATCCCCCTCTTCACACATGGTTCAGTCCTAATTTACCCCACAAAATATGAAGCAGGAAAAAACTGATTCTCTTCGTACTTAATGCATTTTACATGCATTATACAAATTTTGAAATTTGCATCTCAAATTGAAAAGAATATTTTTGAAGAAAGAAATTTCATTTTTTTCTGTGAAAAGCAAGCTGATGACTACATCAAGGAACAAAGAGCCAGCAAGTAGACTGGCTTTTCAAATTTCTCCACTTAGATTGCCCATAAGTATTCCCAATAGCTGCTCCTTGCAAGGAGACTACAAGACTAGCACTAGTTTTGAGCACTAGAAGATAAGAGAATAACCATCTTGCTCTCACCATGGTTGGCACCTTTAAAAGATTATAACTGAGTTGAAAGAGGATTTACAAATGACAGTGTATAAGAATGTCATAGAAAAAGATATTAACTGGATATACAAAAGAAACTGATGAATAATGAAAAGTTTTATTATACAAATAATAAAACAACATATTACAGGTTAATTTTCTTACATTACATTTACAAAAAAAGATTTGTTAAAGTTTTGAAGAATCTTGTGAGAAGGGTCAAAGAAAAAATGAAAAGAAATAAAGGTTATGACATTATTTGAAAGGCCTGTCAAATGGCCTGTTGTCCAAGATTATTGGAAGTAAAAGAAAGGAATATAAAATTGGTTTACTTAATCAAGGTTAGATATGTTACTATTTCTGATAACCATTAATTGATTTTGTTGATACCAATACTGGCGATGCTTTATGGATTTGTTTATTGATAAGTGATGCCACATGGGAAGAAGAGATACATTTGTTGTATTTTAAGAAGAGGTGATAAACTACTAAAATTGTTTATACTTGTGATGAAGGTTGAAATTCACTTCTTTATATATATATGTATATATGTATATATGTATTATGTATATATAATATGTATTATGTATGTATATTTACAGTATTCTTACTTTTCTTTCTTTTTTCTTTCTCTTTTTGCCTTTTTTTCTTTTCTGCATCTACATTTTCTATTCCTTAAATCTTTTTTCTAGTTTGCATTAGTTTTTGTATTGGAATTATCTTTTATAAAATTCTGTTTAAAAAATCAAATTGAGGAGAACAGTGGAATCTTTATTTTTAAAACAACAAATCATTCAAGTCATCAGGAAATAACAACATGCTAAGGATACCATGCAAAATGCCAACCCCTCCAACCCTGCTCACTCTTTTCCTCTTAAATACAATATTGATATTATTATCTTTTTTCTTTGATGGTATTTAGTGGAAATGTAAATAGCCCTTTTTTCTATTTGACATTAACTATCTGATTATTTGTCTCTCCAAATTAAAGCTTTGTGGTTTTCACAGGAGTTACAAAAGAAAGCACAGAATATTTCTATTTACTAAGATATCAACTAGCATTTCACTGCAAGTAAGTGATTCTGGCTACTGCAAACTACACTTTATTTTAGTGTTTAAAATCTCTCTCTCCCCCTCCCTCTCTCTCTTAAATTAAAACTAAAACAGTAATAAAAAACAGTTTAAACCTTGCTTCAGTTTATTTCTTAAAAGGAAATGAAGGAGTTTTTTAAACATACTCTGCAAATAAATAAATATGCAATCTGTGCAATATTCAGCTGTCAGTCTAGAAAAATAACAAGGGAAACACTGTCAGTGGTACAGGATAATAAAATTTCAAGCTGATGTTCAGGCTCAGGCTTTAATTCTCATGTAACTCCCATGATAAGCATATACTTACTTTATCACATGCAAGCTAGGCAAATTGAACTTCATCATTACAACTGAATTGCAATATATTAATATTTCATATTCCAACAAAATTCCACAGAACAAACTTAGCTGTACTAAAAGCATCAATAATTCTGCATTTTAATATTGTTTTAAATCATATTTGGTGAGATTGGGGACAGGCTGACTTGAAATTGTAAACTGTAGTAAGTATTTTGTAAATTACTGGCTGTATAGCAAATAAAGAAAATGGACTTTTCATTCTGTGAGTTTCAGTTCAACAGAAACATTGACATTACAGAAGACAGAGCAAGCTATTGTGCTCCAGATCTTAGCATTACAAAAGAGAGACATGTGTCACCCACATTGGTCCCTATGGAAACACTACTAGTTGTAGCATGAATCTGAGTATCTATATTATGGAGAAATGCTATTTCTTAGCACAATTAGTTTGTTCATTCAGGCAATGGTTCTAACTGGCAAGCAACCTTTGTAGGTATGTCACATCATCTATCTTGTTTTGACTTATTCTGCATTATGCTTCTAACACCCACATAGATAGTGTTTCTTAAGGCTGAATCGGGCTTTAAACATTAGTTTCTAAGATTGTTAGATAAAATATTGCATCAGATAGGTGCTGTATTTGGATGCAGTACTTTTCAGCAGTTTAGTTTTATTGACAATCACAAATGCTATTTTGTCTCCTAGCACCGCAGGAGATGACTGGAAGCTTCCACCTCCATTTTAGATTGTGATCTGCCTTTACCTAAAAAAACTGAAATCTTAACTGTGATTAGTTGAAACAAACCAATTCCTTAAATTTTAGACTCGGGTTGGCTTGTTTCAACCCCTGGTCAAGGTTAAGATTGCATTTCAAATAATAGTTAATCTAGAACAGTTTCTAGTGATTGAACTTTTCTTCATAGCCACCCTAAAAGGGAGTGAAAGTGTCCACGTCTAAAAATAACTCTGTCTCACTTTTGTATAATTAAACTATAGTTTATTGTCATGCAAACCAGGCCGATATATTTGTAGGGATAAGAGAGACAACAAGAATGCTTGGAGATTTCAGTTGAAATTGTTCCACATATTTATTTCGGCTGGGGAGATTTAATAAAAGCAACTGCTTCTCTAAGTTATTAAAAGTGACAGCATCACAAATCAAAGCATGTCACCAACAGAGTGAAAACAGATTTCTCTGATTAATCAGAATTACCTTTTTACTGATAAAAGAAACAGCTAAAATCAAAGAAAATATTTCTGGTATCATCCCTATGTGTTGAATCTTCCTATTCTTTTCACACTATTATATAATGAAATAGTTGTTGTTTGTCTAAAATTAGAACAACACTTTTGCATTTCTTCTTATTTTTATCATATAGGAAAAAAATAAAAACAGAAATAATTTTGCCCAATCCCCTATGGCTACAACATATAGACTTATAAAGATAAAATACCCCAAAAGTAAAACTTATTCAACTCTCTGTTGAACTGTGGGATTCACATCCATTAATTTATCAGAACAAGCCATTTTTTGCAGTAATTCCTTGGACTAAAGTGTATTGTTTTCTAATATCAAACCCAGGAAACACAGAAAAATGTTCATTATATTTTTCCCTACCAGGTAGAGAAAACCTACTTTGTTTTGGACATAGCTTTTATTCCACAGACCACTAGGGGAATTAGGAATAGAGAAAGCAAGGAACTTTCTTTTTGGTCTTTGCTCAGATTTCTCCTGATTGTAATATTGATATTGTTAGTCATTCCCCCTCACACTGTTTCCTTTTCTTTCCCCGTATAAGGCAGATAGCTCCAACAAACAGTTTTCTATTGCAGCATGTAACTTATAAATTAACTTCATTTTATTTATTTATAAGCATATAACTTATAAATTTTATTTGTCTTTAAATGTTGAAGGACAAATAATCTTGTCCACTGCTAAATATACACAATAGTGAATGAATTGAGCATTCTAACCTGCATTATCTCAACATTTTCCCTACACTTTCAGGCACTGAATACAGTATTTAATCAATGCCAGATTCCTGTTGGTTAGGTAGAAGAACAAAATTTGTTGCTCTGCTTTTCATGTATCGTCCTTCTTACCCTGAACAATTCATGAAAGTGTATGAATTACTACTAGTTTTGGAGATGGGGTAGATTTTGTACTTGTATGAAACCAGAGGGTCTATGTCTCTCTTAGCCTGCCTCCATGCTAATTCCACTATCTCTACTTTTTTTGCCTTCCTGATATTGTAAAGAGCCATCCTCAGATGAACAAAAGGCCAGGAGGGAGTTTCCAGTGATAGAATGGAAGCCTCTGAAATCTTTCATTAATCGATAGACCTTTGACCAGTACTACAGCCAGCAATTTGTGAAGGAGTAATATCTTTGCCTCCATTTGATGACATCTGGCTTTTCTACAACAGTGATGTAACCTGATTGAAGAGCTATATGTCATCACTACTTAATAGGAACAGTGGATTTTAAATCTAATGGTGAATCCCAGCCAATAGTTAAAAATTCAGAAGTGGAGAGTATCTATACTAAAATTACAATGCTTAAAATGATGTCAAGTTTTCATATTTTGTCACTTATGCTACTGCTATTGTTATTATTATATTTTCCATCAGGTCTTCACATCAAGTTGTAAGCAGAGCTGTTTTATTCTGCAAGAAATAGTTGACAATCACTTCTCCACATCACCAGTGCTTCTTTGTCAATGTACATGGGATATATATTTGAAATTGTTGTTGACTTACTCAGGTAGGTGCTCTTTTGCACTTAGGCAAACTTTGAAGTCCAAAGCAGAAAGTAAGTCCCACACTAGGTATTTATGAGGAGAAGAGAAGATATAACATGCAAAATAGATTCACAATTGTTGGTTTCCAAACTGCATTTTACCCTTCAGTTATTGTGTGTCTTTTAAAGAAATAATTTAAAGAGACAAGCAAATGTATTTATGGCTACTGTTATTATTAAAAAGCATAAATCTTATAGATAAATGGGAAAATTAAATTAATGAATTTAATAGTTCCTGCATTTAATTTAATAATGTTTAATTATGTTTAATTATTTTTTCCCTAGAGTCTTGCAATCTTTTGAGGTGGTGCCCTTAACATTTCCTCAGAAAGCAAAGTACCTAGGAGGCCACAAAGATTGGCCATTCTCTTAAAATTCACAAAATATGTCATGAACTGAAAGCACTGGCAAGTGCGTGCAAACAGCAATTCTAGGAAAAAAAGATTTGCACTGGGACCATGAGTAGGACAGAGGTCATGCCTTCACATCAGAACCAAATGTAGTAATTGCAAACTGTATTATATCCACGCAAATTATTTGTCCTACTAGTTTTATTATTGTCCATATGAATTGGCTGCAGTTCTCTGGAGTAAAGTCCTTCCAATGACCTATATTCATGATCTGGAAGTCATTATGATGTTGTAGGATAGCAAAAGCAAGAAAATAACATATCATAGGTTCCTCCACTATATAATGTAGGTTGTCATCTCCTTTTAGGAATAGAGATTATATTTAAGTTTTGGAGTATTACTGTGTCCTAAATGGAGCATTTTCTTTTATTTTCCTAGAACAATTAATGATAATGGAATTTTTACAAATAACAGAACTGGGAAAAGAATCAGGATACCTTCTTCAGTATTCAGTAACCTTTTCTAGGGGAGGGGTCTCAAATTCAAACTGCCATGAATGCCACATGAAGACTAGGTCTTTGCCCAAGGCCACAAAATTTGTTCATACATTATTACAAAATTCTGTAAAGTAAATGTAGAAGGACTGCTGCATATGTTGGTGTGTAATGTAATTTGCCTCTTAGAATATGAGGCTGAAGAGCCACAGAAAGCTGAGCATTTCATTTTTAAACACATGACATTTCAGAGAATTATTCAGTAGTAGGAAGAAGAAATGTAGACATTTCCAACCTGGTGTTGAAGTACATCTTGAGAATATCACATTGGAGGATGCTGGTCATATGTCTGAAATCCAGTATTTTATTACATGGAATCACATAAATATTATTTTTAAATACTGTAGACTAAGATTCTGCAGCCCATGAACAACATCATAGCTTTTGGAACAGACAGGACTTTAAATGTGCATATGATTTTTATGAATGGCAAAGGAGGACTCACATGATACAAGGCACTGTTCTGGTGAAACAGCATCAGTGGAAACTAAAGAGTACAGTGGCGGAATAAAAGCAAATCTATTGGAAGATGGCTAATGGATCAACAGCTTTGCAAATATGATGAACAGTGGGAAATACAGGGCTGCTACTATAATGTTGTAATTAAATAATTGACTACTTCAGTTATCCAAAAATAATTTTGGCTAGATACAGTTATAATACAATATTTTGGGCAATCCCATGCTTGAAAAGTCAAGGTTGACCTGGCTGAACATTTAAAAAGTCTGTATTTAACAGGGAAAGGAACTTCAAGAAAGTATATTTTGATTTCAAACCATTTTGGCATTTTTTTGGCTTCGTTGCAGTCTTGCATGTAACATGGATAATCACTGTTTTGAGAATATTCTAAACAAGAACATGTCATGGACATTAAAGAAAGACAATATGATTGTGCTATGGAACAATAACATTATTTCAATTATTTGTACAATATCTCATGATCATGTTTACATGCCACATTAAACCTTTTAGAGCAGAAGTGATCTATACATATATCTTACATATATCTTCAGCTACAGTATAGTCAACAGTTACAAGTTATGGACATTTTAGTGCAAAACAATTGGACAGCATCAAGCTATATATCCTTGCACCCAATACGGCTTATGATGAAGTACAAATTCTTCTCTTCTCCCTCCCATTCCAAAATTCCTTCCCCAAAATACCTCTTGTATTGTCATAGTGTCTCTACAATATGCAGTGTCAAGTTTACTTTTTTTGCTTTTGGAGGAGTATGGAGGGATTTTAAGAGGAAAATAGATGATTTATGAATCCTGTGGGCTTAAAGAATCAATTTTACTTTTTAATAAATCCAATAACCAGAAGATCCAGTCCACTTTAGTCTCTTCTCTCACCCACTTTTAGAATATAGTTTTTACAAACTATTGCAACTCCTAGTCTACATACCTTTGCTCCTTTCTTCTCCATCTATATGGACAGGAAGAGGACTTTTAAAGCAATTACTTTCATTTAAATTTATTATGTTTCATCGTGATATCTGACATGACAAGTACTAATTGTGAATGATTTTAAGCAAATCAACATCACCTGTCCATTGGAACAATAAACACATGTTTTCCAATATAACTCAAATACATATAACATACATTGACCAGTCATTCTGAGTGATTGGCCTATAAATGTGATCAATAATAGTAAATAGGAAGTTTGTGTATTGCAAGCCACAGAACCTAGATCTTGCATAATCTCAAAAAGCTAAATAGGATTATATCTCTGTACTGGTGGCAGAAAATGAATGGACCTTTCTATGAAAGTAGATCTCATAATGAAACTTTAGCATTTTATCTTTAGAATTTTTGCAAATACCTTTATCTAGAATTTTGATTCCCAAAGAATATATAACTGCCAATAGTGCTCAGTGCAAATGACAGCTTGTTCTTCAATGTCATTACAAATAACTAGCATGAGAGTCTGTTGGAACCTTGCATAGAAATAATAGAGGTTTACCTCTTTTTCCTCTGCTACTTTCCTATCTAACAGGGAGGACATCTCAGGACTCTAACAGGTTAGCATTAACTATTAAGTCATCAACAGAGAAGTACAAAAGCTGAAGTTCATTTTGAGCTTATCTTGGAAAACTGTTTTTCATAAATAAGATAAATGCAATAAATGGAAGATTATTTTGGACATGAACAAAAGACCATAAGACTCATTACCTTGTCCAGAGAAAAAGTTTTGGTGAGTGCAAATGCCCATCCTGCTTCAAAAGCTCTGTGAATCATTGATGAACTTGTAGTCGGTGTTGCACTGGCGAGGCCAAAAGGATTTGAAAACCTGAGCCCGGTCATTTCAATGCTGATGTCTACCAAGTCAATTGGAGTATAGAAAAGAGGCAGCTGAGGTATAGCAGGTATGGAGACACCATATAAAGACTGTAAAAATAAACAAAACAGTTTATCCAGTTTATTCAAATATTTTTTTTTCAAATGGGTATACATGGGGTTTTACTTATTTTAGGATTACAATAACTCTACAACAGGTTAAGAATCAGTTTTTGTCACTTTATGACTGATTTAATCAGAATGAAGAAAATCAGCCATGTATTTATTCTTAAGAATGTTGCATCTCATTAGTTAAATATACCTCTCACATAAATCCTTTTAAATAGTTAATAAAATGCTTTGGCACATTGAATCCTGACTCTTAAGGGGAACCCAGTGACCAAACCTGTATAGCATTTTAAAATCTTTCCAAATATAAATGAAAAAATGGAATTATAAAGCAGTATAAATGTCTAGAGCTTAAAGGCACATATTTCCAGTCTCTATGCTCTAGAAGGAATATAGTTTTAAATTATTTGGCAACCCTAATAGCCATCCAAAATGGCAAACACAAAAGAGATTTGAAGATCATCAAGATCATTTTAATTTTTACAAGAAAACTATGCTATTTCACCATTTTACAAAACATTCATTCCACCTTATGCAGGAAATATTTTTTGTCTTAAAGAATGTGCACTTTTTAAAAGAATATTTTTGCCTTATATTTCAAATTTAAAAAGGTTCATGTAGAAATTTTTAAAAAAGACATTTCCAAGTATTTGTAAAATGCTTCAATGGAATTAAACTTTTTGAGAGGCCTCTATAATAAATAGTCTCTAAAATGAAAGATCCCACCAGTGAGGCACCACCTTACTGTGGTTGGGAGGCTTGTGTGCTCTGAAGAAGATGAGAGCTCTGCCAGAGGTTCAACCATACTGGACAGGTCTCATCAGA
>JANHZU010003749.1:112714-127114 GCA_032468055.1 Acrochordus granulatus
GAACCTCTGGCAGAGCTCTCATCTTCTTCAGAACACACAAGCCCCCCAACCACAGCAAGGTGGTGCCTCACTGGAGGAATCTATAGGCAGACAATATCCAATTTATACATCACTGAACTGAAAGGAAGGTATAGTAATAAGACCCAGTTATTGGAAGCTGCAAAGATCTGGGTGGAAAAGAACATATAAATAAAGTAGAGTGCTATTAATCCAGAAATCAACCAATGCTCGAATAATTCCAACAATGCCTTTGAATGTTTCCCCAGCAGAAGATGGTTCACAGTTATGGGGTTATTTTGGATTATCACCTCGTATTAGAACAAGAATTTGTGGCTAGGAAGGAGTTTGCTCAGTTTTGGTTGGTGTACTAAGTATAGCTGTTTCTAGAACAGAAGACACCAGTAATATTCAAGTTCTCCTTACTTCTCAGATTACTATAATGCATTCCACATGGGACTGTACCTAAAAACAACTTAGCAAATTCAATAAGTGTACAATGCAACTACCAATGTGCTACTGGGAACAAACTAATGTTGTCATGTAACATGAGTACTTCAGAAGCTACACTGGCTACCAGCTTGTTTCCAACAGTCCTGTATGACTTGGGACCTGGATATCTACAAAAATACTTATTCTAAGTAAAATCTACCATCCAAGATATGCCAGTAGGCAAATTATATTAAGTCCTCAATCCTGTCAAAGGTATCCAGTGGAATCGTATTGCCCAAAAGTAAGATAAGAACCCTTAATATTTAGAAGATTACCAAAAACCTGGCTATTTAAGTGGTAAACTGAAACTGAGAAACAGCAAATCAGTGTGCCTGTGATGATCAGGGTATTGCTGTGGTCACTATGGTTTTATTATTATATTATTATTATTAATATTATAAGTACTGAACACTTTATTGAATATTGCTTTTGTAAACTGCTTAGAATTTTTAAAAATTGAAATGGCATAAAAAGCACTTGTGATAAGTAAATTACCTTTACATAATTTGGCTGAGTTTAATCAATTACAGTTTATTAACTATAAATATATTTAATTGTGCTTTTTCAAAGGAAACTGCATACAGGAGAGTTCTCCATTTTACTCCACCAATATGATCAGAAAAACTTGGATTTATGATTCCTGAAGAGAATTATACCAAGTAATTGGTATAATTTTTATATCAATTATAATTGGTCAAGTAGCTACAGCAAGAATATAGGAATATATACCACTGAGATTGGTTTTAAAATCTTTATTTGGCCATTATAAGATTATTTCATTGTAATCTTGGCTAAGTTATCATTTTTTTGTCTCTCTCCAAATCTATTTCACAAGACCCTTAGGTCTTTTCTTAGGGTCTTTTCTTCCTCTAGGTTTTGAAAACTTGACATATTCGTATTTTCTCCCACTAAACTGCTTTGCATAAGAAATAAACACTGTGAATTCAAAGTAAGCACAATTTGTTATTATTTTTGTCCATGTCACAGATAAAGAAATGTTCTAAGTGTCATGGAGCAAAAAGAGAATTTTTTGAAATAAGCAGAAAAAATCTTTATATGTAAGGTTTAACTTACTGATAGAAAGATTTATCTGTAATTGTGCATGCATGGATTTTCCTTTAATATATTCTTTTAATATATTAGAACTAAATCATCAGGACGTAGGATCCAACTTTTTGACTGTGTGATTATTCCCATACAGTACATCTCTGATATTGGGTATACCAGGGTATTCTGTAGGAAAGGCAGCAGAAATCTGGTCACTAATATCCCATGCTATTAATTTTCCCGAGATCCCAACAATTTTATGACAGGGTTTTAAGTATTCCATGAAGACAATGGTTACAGAATCTGCAAAGATCATTCAGAATGGACAGCAGCATATATTACTAAGTGATATGACACCAAGACAGAAGCCCAAATTATTTTGTATGCTACATTATAGTTCAAACTGTGTATTCATTGAGTAAATAGACATAAATGGAAAAACATTAACCAATTATAGGCCACTGGGGGGGTGAACTCCAGTAATATTAAGATATATTGGTAAGCCAGAAAATATTTTAATTAGCAAAACAAATCAAATGGAAAAGATTCCTCAAATAAAGCTTTAAAAGTGATACAGTATGTGCTTGACTGCCACGACTAATTATGTATCCATGTAATGTGTGTTCAATTTGGGCTTATTTAAATAGCAGAAATGCTCATTAGCTGCAGTGTATCTGTGAAGCCTCAATAAACAGTTTAATGGTATTTTATGTTTAACCAATTTCATAAGTTCCTGTAATTTTGGTGTTTGCAGCTCATTAATGTTATTTTTGATATGTTATCTTATAGCCTTCTTTCCTTGAAACCTGGCAGCATACTTTTGAATACATTTAGAAAAAAATAGTGATTTTCAACTTAAACCTTTGCTTGAGAATGATAATGATAACAATAAAAACAACAGCAGGAATAGAGTTAACAACAAAAATTCCACAAAATGAGCCAATGTAGTTCTTCTCTTTTAAAGACATACATAAAGTTCTAGGAGGGGTGGGGTGCTGAGATCTAAACTGTCCTTGTTTCTCTTATTGGGGAATTAAATCATATGAAAAAGCATACTTAAGAGCCTTTTCAATCATATTTGATATAATTCTCAGCATCTTTTTGGTATATTATAGAGCAGGGACAAATTCATCAAAACGTCTTCTCAAAAATTGTGATGAAAGTACTTTCTATTGTCTATTATTCTATTATAG
This sequence comes from Acrochordus granulatus, assembly GCA_032468055.1. Taxonomy (NCBI): domain Eukaryota; kingdom Metazoa; phylum Chordata; class Lepidosauria; order Squamata; family Acrochordidae; genus Acrochordus; species Acrochordus granulatus. The sequence goes on from JANHZU010003749.1 coordinate 115,444, forward strand.
TGGAAGATTATTCCAAAGATGAAATTTACTGATAAGAACATGATAAACAAAGGTCCTATGAAAAGCATTGCTACAATTGATCTCACTACCATCATTGATCATACTAGCTTAACCCAGAGACTGAAACCTCCTAAGCCCCTGGATTCTATCCCAAACCTTTCAGCCTGATAGTCCTCACAGATGACCTTCTCTATAGGATGGAGAGAAACAATGTCTTTATCCTGTTTGATCATTCAGCAGCTCCTGAGATCAGTAATCACAGTTATCTTCCAGGACTCTTTCTATGAGAGTGGTTATGCTGAGACAATCTAACAAAATTGCTTCTGTCTAAACAATGACTTCAGATTGTGGCTTTGAATCCTGAAACTCCACTGCAGGGTGCTGCAAATGTGACACTGTAGGAAGCCATGGAGAAGATCTTGAGGAAGCCCTTCAAAAACCACTAAGACTAGAAGAGCTGCAGAAACATATGTAAAACCAGGGAGGAACACATGAAACCCTGAAAAGAACACAATTCTGACTGTAGATGATCCTCCACATCTGCTTTGCTTTGGGGTTTTTTTTTCTTGGAAAAGGAGAATTATTGGTCTGCCATGATCTGCCCCTGAGAATGAAAACCCAAATCCATTCCCAGCGATATTCATACTGATGGAATGTTTTCAGTGAGAAATTTTACTACGTGTATCATTCTTCTACAAAATACACATGGATTAATCCTGAGAACATTCACCCTTTAATTTGATTTTTACATTATAAACTATTTTATAATTTTAAAATGGCATTGAGATTTGTTGCTTTATGATACTTTAATTAGCAGAATAACAAATTGTTTTTCTACTCAAATGGTATTGCAATAATTAGGGTCTATCTCATCTAAATAAAGTCCAGTTTATTTATATTGGCTTGCTTATTTAGGAATGGTTGGGCCCCTTACAAAAGACTAAGCACTCCTGTATTCAAAACACAATGTGGAAGATAGATTTTTCTCTATTTGCTTCTTTATCATAAATAAAGTGGAAATAAAATACATTATTCTGCCTCAGGTCTGGTACCAAACTTAAGATTTATCAATGGTTTCTTAGCAAGAGCATATGTTGTATCAACAGCTAGTGAAACCTGGCAAATAATGATAAGCCAGAACTCTGAGCATAGCTATTCACAAGGGAGAAAAACCTATTCTTCTACAGCTATTTGGGAAAGGAAAAATAATTACAGAATGATCACATTGTGCTTCAAAGTAACTGTCAAACGTAATTCTCACCAGGGTGATGTAGGTTAAAAAAAAATAGTCATTTTAAGTAAGTCTTTTCAGTTCAATCACTCTTTAAAGTAACATCAGTGATAATTATACACATTCTGTCATTTCTAATGCGAGATTATCATAAAAGATAGTACATGCAATACATGTTTTCTGTATCATTATTTGAAATGTTATTTCAAAGGAAGCAAAGCAAAGCAACATATAGTATTTAGTATAATTTTGGTTTAGATTGAAATGCTAAATATGCCTAATGTTAAACATTTAACAATTATATGAATTTCGCAACAGAAACTGGAACATCTGGAGCACAGAAGCAAAAAGTGAATCATATATTTCTATATGATCCTGATACTCTGCCCCGTTTTCCTGCAACAGCAATGGGGTGGAGTTTCCATTTGCTTCAACCAGGCTAATTTTTGCAATACTCATTTTGTGTGTAGTTATACATTAGACATATGTGCCAGCAACTTTTGGAGTCTTTAGTGAGTGCCTGTAAGGCTTTCAGTTAATTTTACAGATACCCTACAAGTCAGAATATATAGTCCTGAATTAAACAGATAGGCTAGTAGCTCCTTAAAGGAGAGTTCCTATTTAAGTACTAGACAAACTAGGCCCAATTCAGTCATCATTTTCAGAGGTATTTCCTTACTTAAACAGAGAAACAGAATGACCAAGGCAGGAAAAAAGAAGAAGTGGGAGCAGGAGTGATTTCCAACTTCCTGCGGTATATAGATATGTGCAATGAGAGCATGGAGGTACATGACAGGTGCCTTATAGGCTGGGTAAGGTGCACAGGGGATGGTATGGTTCAAGAAGGGTGTGTGGGGGTCACAAGATGTGCCATGTGGGTCTGGAAGTGTGTGCAGGGAGTGGTGGCAAAGATTTGGACAGGTACCTGGGAATTCTTAGGAATTTGTGACAGATGCTATGTAGATCAAGGACAGTGTGAGAGGAAACCACATGCATCAAGAAGGATATGTGGGTATGCCCAAGAGATACCATGCAAGTTGGGGAAGGTATATGGGGTCAGCACTGATCAAGGAGGGAGGTCAGCAAGTCAGAAAGAGGGTCAGAAAGGCACACGGGATGGCACAAAGTGGGAAGAGTATGGATGGTGCACGAAGAGTACTGTGCAAATCAGGGAAAGCAGAAAGAGGGATGGTGGGGGTGCAGAATTCTTTCTTCTCTGTTGCTCCCTGCATTCCTTCCTTTGTTCCTGCCTGCCTGCCTCCTTATTTCTCCTTCCTCCTTTCCTCCCTCCCCCCTTCCCTTTCCTTCCCAGCAGGCAGGCAAGTGATGGCTGCTTGGTGGGGGAAGGATGAAGGGGAAACTGTCACAAAACATACAAAATGAAAATCACATGACTGCAGCCACAGCCTGGCAGACCTGAAGCAGCAGTAGCCAGCAGCACTGAAGCAGCCATAACTTTCCCAAATTCTATTCCCTTGGGAGTCATGGCTCCTGCATTTTTTACTCATTCTGTAAGTTAGCCCATTTGAGGTACCTTGTTTCAAAAATGGCTGCCCAATGATGCACCATTTCAACCAGTTAAAGGTTATGAGAACAAGAATTTTAATAAGCATTTTAGTAGCAAATGCAGCTCCCATGGCAGTGTTAATAGAACACTGAAATGGAGAGGAAAGAAGAAAATTAATTCTTATATTCAGAAATATATGTTGACCAAAGTGGCAGTCTATTTGTGTTGTGAATATTATTTCATTTGTTTCAACATTTTAAAGCTGCTTTATAAAATTAATTTTAAATCTATTAATAAATACATATTTATCATTTACAATGATTATGTTTTCTATTGTGACTGATTAGACCATTGTGAAAAGAAACCCAGTGTAGTAAACCAGAAAATGAGATGTTCCATACCCCCACAATATCTGTGGTTATCATATACTATAGAAGAATTACAATATATTTTATTTTAATTATTTCATCTTGCATTAGCCTAATGTTTAAACTTTGCTTAAACTTTGACATTAGTCAGAAATAGTATCTCTGAATCTTCAAACATGAAAACTGCATCTTTTATTGCCAGAGTAAAGTACATTAAGATATAAAATATCATTGTACCAAACGATATGCTAAAAACTGGCATATGGCAGAGAACAGTGTTTTCTGGTGGGCTGTGCATAAAAGCTCTCCATAAAGTCATATCTCACACCCAAATGTCTGCACTCTTCCCCCCCACACACAAGCATCCTAAAGTGGCTTCTGTTTTCTACCTTCCAGTCAAAAATTTTCTATTGATTATGGTTAGCCATTCCATCAATATGATCCTCTGCAACATCTCACAATCTTTTTTTAATGAAAGCTGAGATTTAATCATGATGCTAGATTCAGGATTAGTTGCTGTGTTCACCCCAAGGCTACAATAAAAGGGAATAAACAGAGGAAGACTACTAAACTGATTGATATTTCATTACTGCTGGATGAGACTATAGATACTAGCAAAGAGATATGGTGAACTTTCTAAGGAGTACTCAGGCTTTTAAAATGTGCTCTTATAAGATCTAATTAAACTTTAGCACTCATAACTTCTATTAAGATTCAGATGTAGTTGCTTGTATCTTTTCTTTTCAGACATCAGCCCCAAATAAATAAATCAAATCCTTTCTGAAAAAAATACGTTGGGGCATCTGGAAGGAAAACTTAAGAAAAGAAAGGAAAAAGAGCAATGTTATATCACTCCAAAGATCCATTATTTTCAGCATCAGAAATGAGCATTCATTTTGTAATAAAAGAAAAATAAAACCAAAAGAGAAGCCCATTCGGTTTAATTTTCATTTATTCTGAAATAGCACAGGAAAAAATGATTGCAGATGAAAATACTATTTAGGACTCCTAAAACATTTTCCCTTGTATGTGGGATTCAGGGGCACAATGGCCTAGCGGTTAAGATACTGGGCTTGTTGGCCCAAAGGCTGGCAGCCCGAGTTCTAGATCCAAGTGCCACGTAAATGGGTGAGCTCCTGTTATTCGCCCCAGCTCCTGCCAACCTAGCAGTTCGAAAGCATATAAAATGCAAGTAGATAAATAGGTACTGCCTAAATTGGTGTATAGTCATGCTGACATTTACATGACCATGGAAGTGTCTTTGGACAACGCTGGCTTTTCAGCTATGAAATGGAGTTGAGCACCACCCCCTAGAGTCAGCCAGAACTGTCAGGGGAAACCTTTACCTTTTTACCTCTGTTTTAATACCTTCAAGCTTTTCATATTTTTTTGGACTCTGATGTAAGATCAGACGCAAGCAAGCTAAAATAGATGAAGGAAAGGAAGCTGAAGAACAAGAAGACCAAAGAATACCAAGAAATGTCACCTGGAAACAAGGAAAAATCAAGGAAGCACTAGAAATAATAAAGCAGTAAATAACCACTATAGCAAAGAAGATAAGCAGATATAAAACTTGAATTACACAGTATAGGCAGAATCTCCAGTTTCAAAAACATTTCTACCAATCCATCAATGGAGACAATATATTGAACCAGTTAATACCTGATAAAGAACAAACAGTACAATACTGGGCATAGCTATGGGACAACCCAAAGAAATACAAAAACAATGCAACTTGGCTAAAGAAGGTAAATAACAATAAAAAAGAAGTTGAACTGAAAAACCACAAAAATGGTGGAAAATGGACAAAGAAGATCAAAAATGGTTCAGCACCAAGGTGAACTGCATGGTTTTTAGTTGAAACATCTGACTGGTCTACACTCATTCATTGCCAAGCACTTTAACAAGGAGGTGAAATTGAACATTGGTTAATATCTGGCAAAACCTACCTGATAATGAAAGATCCAGCAAAAGGGACAGCACCAGGCATCTACAAGCCAGTTACCTGCTTACCAACAACTTTCAAATTGCTAACTGGTGTAGTAGCTGATGGAATCCAATAGCATCTAGTTAAAAACAATCTCTTTCCACCTGAGCAGAAAGGAAACTACCAAAATATCAGAGGAACAAATGATCAGCTCCTAATTGACAAGATGATTTTGGAAAACTGCAAGAATAGAACAACTTTAATAGCGTGGATTGATTACAAGAAGGCATACGACTCCCTGCCACATGACTGGATAAACCAGTGTCTAGAAATAACAGGGATCAGTAGAAATATCAGAAGTTTTGTACAAAGATTGATGACACAATGGAAGACACAGTTGTTGGTCAATGGTGATAGACTGGGAGAGGTCAAGAGAAGAATTACAAGGAGACTCACTATCACCACTGCTATTTGTCATCACACTGATTCCTTTGTCAACCAAGTCAGGCCATAGTGATCAGACATCAAAAACATCTGCCAAGTTATCCCATCCCTTTTACATCGACGATCGAAGGTTGTATAGAAAAACACCACGTGAAATAGAATCGCTGCTCAACACTGTCCATATAAACTGGCAAGATACTGCAATCAAGTTTGGACTGGACAAATGTGCCACCTTCACCATTAAAAGGGAACAATGGTGAAAATCAAAGGAATTAAATGCCCTAAGGAAATAACGTGAAGAGTCTGGATCAAGATGATTACTACAAATACCTGGGCATCCTTCAAACTGACAATATCAAGCACACTGAAGTCAAGAAGAAAGTCAGAAACGTATACATCACAAGAGTGAAGATTTTGAAGTCCAAACTCAGTGTAGGAAATACTATCAAGGCAATAAACACCTGGGCAATTCCAGTCATTAGATGCATAGCTAAAATAGTGGACTGGACCCAAGCAAAACTAAAGACCCTGGATAGGAAGACCAGAAAAATAATGACAATGGATCATGCTTTACATCCACAACAGTGGTGTTGAGAAACTCTACCTACCACGGAAAATTGGTGGGTGTGGAATGTTGCAAGTACACCAGACAGTTGAAGAATTATAAGGGCATGTTTTACTTTTCAGAATACTTGAAGCACAGTGAGAAAAATGCACTAAAGCTAATATACCACAAAGGCTTACTGAATATTGGAGAGATGAAGCTGACATATAAGAAAGATCAAATGAAAACTAGAAACTAGAAAGCAAAGCAGATAATAACAAAACCTGCCAATGGCTAAGAGCAGGAAAATTGAAGAAAGAGACAAAGGGGCTAATTCTGGCTGCACAAGACCAAGCATTATACTGTACAATCATACAAGGCTAGAATTGAGAAGACAGTGACAGCAAATGCCACCTCTGCAAAGAAGCTGAGACCACCTACTTAGCTTCTGCGAGAAGATTGTACAGAGTGACTACAAGCAACAGCATGATAAAGTAGCAACAATGGTGCATTGGAATACAGTATTTGCAAGAAATACCATTTGCTTTCAAGCAAGAACTGGTGGGATCATAAAACAGAGAAATAGAAAATGAAGAAGTTAAATTGCTTTTCAGAATTCAAACAAACAAGCACCTGTCACATAATTTCCCAGACTTAACAATTGTCAGTAAGAAAGACAAAAAGGTACGGATAGTGGACATGGCAATACTTGGAGACAGCAGGAGAGAAGAGAAAGAACTGGAGAAAATCACAACATAAACACTCACAAATAGAAATAGAATGACTGTGGCAAAAGAAAGCGAAGATAGTACCAATAGTAATAGCCACCTTGGTAGTACCAATAGTAATAATTACTATTACCAATAGTAATAGCCACCTCCTGGAGCATCACTTGAACATCATCTGCATTGACAACATCACCATCAATCAATTGCAAAAGACAGCATTACTCAGATCAGTAATTACATCCTGCAATAATACCTTTAATACCATCTAAGAACAGCATCTGCCTACTCCAGGACCTTGGGAAGCAATCAATAGGTGGACAAAAATGCCAAACCCAGTTTAAACATCTGGCTGAAATGTGCAATGAACTGTAAGAATAAAGCTACTGGTATCTATCAAATAGTTTGTTTCTACCTATCTAGATTTGGAGCAAAATTGGATGAAACAAGATATAGAATCCTTGAATAAAGTAACAAAAGCTATGGGCAATGTATTATTGTGAAAGAGCTAATAGACTTTCACATATATTTTTCAACTATTAGAAATATACTCATTTCAGATATCATAATACTGAAATACACATTAGGGGACAATCCAGCTAATTATATGTATTTTAAGCAATGAGGAAAGGCACATATCTCAATTTATGACCATAAATGAGCTCAGAATTATGGTCATACATCATTGGGGTTGTAAACTGAAGCATCACATGAATGCATCCAACTTTTTTACATTTTTTTGTCATGGTTGTTTAGTGAATGCCATGTTTGTTAAGTGAATCCTTTTTCCCCTATGGGTATTTTTTGCCAGCAACCTGAAATAAACCCAGAAACCAGCACAAAACATTGTAAATTGCAGTCATGTCATCATGGGACACTGTCAATGGCCATCCTGGTCACTATAATGAGTTTGGTGGGAAATTAAGTTGATAAATAAATAAATAATGGTCACCAAAATGTTTGAGTGACCGTGGGATAGTGAGGCTGTTGTAACTTTGAAAATGGGTCATAAGTAGGTCTGGGGAGGTTTGTCAGTAGCTTTGAATGGTCAGTAAGATACTCATTATAAATCGAGGATTACTTATAAGCTTAATTTTCCCTCTGGAATGTTAAGTACTTGACTGTGGCTGGATCATAACCCTTGGGACTAAGAAATACCTTTAGGATCATTCAGGGTTGAACCAAAAGCACTAATCACTATATCTGTTTTCAGACGGACAGTTTGCTCTTTGTCTTCATTCCAATTTCCCTCCTCATCTTGCTCAGTCCGGAAAAATTCCACAGCAACAATCTTTCCTCCTTTTATTATAACCTTCTGAGGAGAAAGGAAAGGTAGAAATTCACACTTTTCTTCTTTTGCAAGCTCCATCTGGTAAGGAAAAACAAAATTATATGTAGAATTACAAGGAAGTGTTTAATATGTAACTGTTGGTCTTATATTTTTCCTTGCAATTCTTTTGATAAGTTCCAATACTACAAAATTAATATTATAATTTGATTAAATGAAAACAGAATCAAATAGTATGTACCACCCTCTTTTCTGGAAGGATATTGTTTTTAGTTATCAACATCTATTAAAAGAGTTTTGTATTTTACATCACAAGTGAAAATTAGTTTGACTTTATGAAAAATAATGTTACCTTTCATTATAATAATGATTAAAGAGAAAACTATCAATCTATGCTGGAAAAGTCAAATATACATACATAAATTTCATTATTAGCTATTGGCTGGGGTGCCCAAATCTCAAAACTACAAATGATTTCAGTGCCTGAATATGGGAAGGCCTATAATGAAAAATGGATGGTAGTATTTTGCTCATTCATTTTCCCTTTGTATTTGAAAGATAACTTGTAACTACTTTTGCTAATTTTTATTCTTTCAAAATGTTCTGTATTAATAAGGCCACATCCTCTGTGACAAATAGTTATAATTCTACCCATTCCTATTCCAGACGGCTGTAATTTATTTGATCTTCCCTAAAAAATGTGTACTTAAGGAAATTAAATCCAGGGTTTTTGCAGCTGCTGCTGTTGTTAAGAATGGCAAATTGGCATGATTTATTTTCAACCCTCCTTTGTCCCCAGACTGTATTGTTGTATCATAAACTATTCCTCACCAATTAAAAGAAAAATGGGAACTATTTAAAATTTTTCTCAACTGTCTTTACAGACCAATCTGATATTTGAACATATCTTGTAAGGAACTGAAGTGAAGCTAAAGGGGACGATTACTTGTCTGGGGCAAATGGAGACTGTTTCTTTGGAAAACTTCAAATAATGAATCGTAGTCTCTCACAATCAATGAAGCAATCTTCATATCTGCTTAAGGAAGTAACATTATAAACATGGAATAGGGACAAGGTAAGGGCTGTTAGCATTTTCCTCCCAGTTACTCCCAGCAGCTGCCTGGCCAGCTACTCCCATTGCTCTGCTTTCCAGATTAATGTAGAAGAAAGGGAATCCTTGCCAAGGCACAGGGATAAGATAAAGAAACCACGTCAGTACCCCCTTTCCTCCATCTCTCTAAGCAACCAATTATTTTTCTTCCATAATGTTTTCTCATCTGGCATGCTGTGGAAGGTCTGGCAATCGGGAAAGCATTTTGTTGCAAACATACAAGTTGCTAATTATTTCAGTGTTAACACAGCATAGAATAGTTTTCAGGGGGGAAAATGGGCATATAACAAAAAAGATGATGACAAACTGGATATGGACTTAAAATATTATCATAGAATAAGATATTGTGGCTCAGGGTGTTTGGTTTCTTTTCACTTTGAGTTGGAAATTATAACTGTACTAATAGAAAGGGTGATATATAATCACAATAACACTTAGGATACCTATAAATAAAGGTGTCAGGCTTTAATGGTTTTGTCCATGAGATGCACAAAAATTGTGTTCAGTCATATTTCATATTTGGAATTTTTTGATTTTACTGACTGAATTGTTTGTAGAGTTCTAGGGTATTTGTTGTAATACATACATACCTACAGGAGAGGAAGAGGGTGAGAAGTAACTAAAGTTAGTTAATACTTTAAGGGGAAAATTTTTGTCATTTGCAAACAATATTCATTCTCCTGTGACAGTAAAGTTATACAGACAAAGACCACTGGGATGTAATTAAAGTGATGCTGAATAAATTAATGTATTTATTATATTTGTTCCAAATAATATTTCTCTAAATTTTAATACTCTGACAAACACTTCAAAATATGAACTGTGAATCTTGAAATCTTCTTTCTTTAAGTTATTTTTCTTCCCTTGTGTGTCCATTACTGAAGGGATTGAGATATTTCCCCATATATTTTCTAACTGGGGCATATTCAGTGTCTCATTAATGTAAATTATGCAGTAATTAATGGTATGTAGCATATAAATTACTGCAAAGACACTCAATCACATTGCAATAATTAAAAGTGCAACTAAAAAGCTTTCATGATAAGACAAATGATTATAATCTGCCAATCAGCAACTCAGTATAGGTAGATGTTAACTGGAATTGCAAATTTAATTCCAAATTAAGTTACAGTTTGAAGTATTTGCATTTTACTTCTTAATTCAATATTTTAATTTCTAAAGAAACATATTATTTTACACATACATCTACATCTTCTGGTGATCTTCAGTATATTTTATTGTGCACTATGTCAGGGACTTTGTCACTTTTCCTTCAGTCCTATATACCTCCCAAAATTGGGCGGTGTGGGGGAGGGGTGGAAATCAGAAAAGACATGATATACACCACCATAAACTCCGGGAAGAACAGTGGGATATAAATTGACAAATTTATATTGAATGTATGTACTTGTACTGTTTAAAGGAACAGATTTATGAACCAACACAATTCCAGCAGCCTTAATTTAAATCCTGGCTAACTTTGGGTGCATTCATGGAAACTGGGCACTTTCTTCATATTAGTTGCACGTGTAGTTCCTCCACATTTAAAGAATCCTCATCTTCTGAAAGACAGCAGGTTGAATTAACTCTAGAATGGAGTATCATTATCAGGATGTATGCTTCAAGTTTGATCTTCATCATTATCACCAATTATGCATAAGTGCCTTCTATATTTTTTTTAAAGTACATTTTATACATTTTTAGTAAATTTTAATTTTAGTTAATTTCCAAAGTTAAGAAATTTTTGGGAAAAAAAAGGAAGTTTAATCCTTGAAAATTCTCACTGTTCAAAAAGTCTGAAAAACCTTACCAGGATAGTCCATGAAATACAAAATAAGAAAAGCAAGGTGAAAGACTTGATTATTCAGCTCTATACAATTTCAGTATTACGCTGAGCCTGGTAGACTCAGAGCTCTGTGCACACACAACGTAGTTTATTCTACGTATTCATCATATGTATACTGTATATAATATAATGTATGTATTATGCCATTAAAAAAAAGGTAAAGGTTTCCCCTGCAGTTGTGGCCAATTCTAGCGTTTATTTATTATTAGGTGCTAATCTTCATTTCCTAGCTGAAGAGCCAGCATGTCCAAAGATGCTTCCAAGGAGCACGGATGCTGTTACCTTTCCCAGTGAAGGTGGTACCTATTTATCTACTTGCATTTTTACATGCTTTCGAACTGCTAAGTTTGAAATTGCTAGGCAGACAATTGGAGCTCACCTCTTGGGTCTCAAATTTGAGTCACTGACCTTGTGGCTGACAAGCCCAGCATCTTAACTGCTTACACCACCATGTGCCCTATATTATGTCATATATGACAACAAATGGTATAATTTATTTTGCAAATGCCTGTGAAACAATCAACATAACCAACACTTGATGAATTTGATTTTCTAGTGCTACATGTACACAAGATGAAATGATATATATTCCAGGCACTCTGCTTACAACAGTCTCCTGAAACCCATACAAAACAAACCAGTTTCACCAGGTCATCTGAAGGAGCAGCCCAGGCTGGGGA
>JANHZU010003750.1:74256-90394 GCA_032468055.1 Acrochordus granulatus
GAGGGAGGGAAGGGAAGGGAAGGGAAGGGAAGGGAAGGGAAGGGAGGGAGGGAGGGAGTGGGGAGGGAAGGAGGGAAAGAAGGAAATGTTCCTTTTGGACAACTTACTGCCAAATTTGATAACCTTCACTTTGGGGCGCTTAGGGGCTGCTGTTTCTGTTCCTACGATTTCAGATCCATCTTCCCAAGTGAGGAACAGATTCAGGTTCAGGAGATAACCAGGTTTGGGAAAATCGTTCTCAAAAATGTAAAACCCAAGAAGTTTAAACCCCCAACAAAGCATTTCTGGCCACTTAACTTACGAATCGGATGTCTTCTGCTGTGACATCGTGATGGACTCTGTATCCGGTGCCATCGTCCACGGGCCCTTTATACTCAAAGATCCCGTTCTGGGATCTGGAGGTGTAATACCTCACAAAGGAGGTCCGTTTCACCAAGAGGTGGAGGAGGAAGCAAGTGAGCTCCAGTCCAATGGAAATGCAGAAGAAGATCATGGTGTTCCCCTTCTCATCAGACAGGAGGAGCTTGGTGAAAATGCGACTTAAGGAGATGATGACCCCAGCAGTACCTGGAAGGAAGAGATGGAGCTGAGCTTGTGTGTCAGCACTTAGACAACCCCCTGGACTATGGCATTACCAGAGTTTGTGAAGGCCTGGTTCCTTCACAAGAGATCTCCCCAATTCTCCATGTATTTCAGCTTCTCCATCTCTTTTTTCCATCCTGTTAAATACTGTAAAATGTCATGAAGGAAAAGACAGGATAACTCCCAGTTATCTTTTGATTGACAGTGCTAGTAGTCCTCATCTGAAACCATCCATGTCCAGGAGGGTCTATGCTCTACACTTGTCCAGAGAGGCAACAGAGATCATCAGAGAAAGGAGGGAAAGGTACATCAGAAATGTTTTCTGTGGCAGAAGAACAGGGACCAGATGTTTCTTGTGGCCCCTTTGTCTCTTGTGCTACTGGGTTCTACTCATCCTCTTGCACAATTACAAGGTCATGGTCACTTGAATGAGCCAGGAAGGGCAGTTGCCAAGTCATGTCCCAGCTCATCTTGCCAGCAAGCAAGTACAGAGCTTGAAAATTATTCTGTGGTGCCATCTGCTCTGGTCAGCATTCAGTGTTCCCAATGCCACCATCCAACCCAACAGCGGCTGATTCACATGAGCAGAAAGCAATCCTGCATTAGAAACATCCACGAAGTGAAAAAGAAACCTTTTTGGAGACCACCCATGGAAAGGCCGAGCCTGCGCCCAGAAGAAAATGGAGACCTGAAATATGTCTTCCCCTTTGGGATTGGGATGAAAGACGGGGAAAGGAAATGGTGTAATTTGAGGTGGCTGATGGTTGTACTTCTCGAGGAAGTTTGGAAAAGGCTTCACGAGAGGCATTGTTGCTGTCGTTAGGTTTTTTGGCCCCACAGTTGGCTCAAAACTGTCGGGCAAGGAGGTGTATGTGACACAACATCTCCTGTTCCAGTGCAGAAGGGGGTTGAGCCAGTTTCGGGATGAGCCATGCCCCCACTTTCCAGCTGCCTCCAGCTCTTTTATTTTGCACTGCCTCCCGCTGGAGTGCGCCAACAAGGCCCGCCCTACTGTTGGGCAGACAACAGCAATCGCCAAAGGGGTTAATCGTCTATTTTTAACGGCAAAATAAGAATGAATCGTTAGGAAGCGGCTTTGATACAACGCTCCCTTCAGCCCTGAGTGAACAGTTTTGAGGTCATACTCACTTTCACCCGTCATCACTCCTTGAGTATAGCGCTTGGGCAACATCCCGGTATAACCGTAGAAACTGGATTGCTGCACTTAAAAGGGGAGAGAGTTGAGCAAGCAAAGGAAAAAAAGAGTTATGACGCCCAAGCCAAGAAGCATCGATCGGATTTCATCTTCCTTCAGGATTTCTTCGCCGCCGCCTCCCTGACTCATCTGTGGTCAAGAACGACCGTTCGTGAGCTCATCTGTGAGTTCAGCCAAGGCCGTCCCTGCTCCCAGACGTCTGGGAGGCCGGGAACGTTTCTGCTTCCATTCCCACACGTACCTGTGCAGCCAAAGGCCACTACGCCAACCGCCATGAGATTGGCAGCGTAAGCTTGGTTCGGGGAGAAGAGATCAAGCCAGACGTCACAGATGCTCACAAACAGAAGAGGACCCAGAGCAAAGAGATACCCTGAAATGAACCACAGCCAGAAAAGAAGTGCGCCACTTCAAAAGACAAGGATGCTACAAACTCCAGATGCCTGTCTTCTGATGCGTAACTTTTCAAAAAATGGGGATCGTCGAGAGTAAGTAATACCCAGGTAGCGCCTCTACGGCTCCTTTCTGCAACTTCTGGCTGACACTTTTGAGGATGGCGCGGGGAAGAGAAGGCATAAAGAAGATTCAGATCGTGGCTACCACTTCTTTGGTGAATGGCAGAAGCCAAGAAGTGAGGATTCTGAACATACCTGCGGTGATCCGGGTGTGGAGGCTCAACATTTCTACCAGGACGTTGTTGAGGATGACCGCCACCAAGGCGACTAAAATGTAGGTTAGGCTCATATCAAACACAATTGAGGTCCCTGCAGAAAGACACAACATTTGGGTTCATACATCATGCTCAACCGGGGCCTTGCTTCCAAGCGGCATCCCGAATAAGCCACTGTTGATTGAATTCACACAAGATGCTGAACCGGAACCAAATAAATCGTATTCTGGCTTTGCGTGATGTGTAAGCGGATGACAAAAGGGAGGATGGAAGTCGAGAAGTAAGGTGGGAAGGAGGAACATTGCATGCAGTGCGGTGATCCTCCTCGAGGGCTTCTTAAAAGGGGCAATAAATTATCAGTAAACCAATGATAAATCTTCATCTTGGCCTCCAGGAATTCCCATCTCAATGTGTGACAGTGCCTTGCGTGAAGAAGGAGGCGCTCAGACCTCAGCGCTCAATCAAATAAGCCTGCAGACAAAACGCACTGCTGGAGCATGTCTTGGACCACAGTGCCCTTGCCACTATCCGTGCTAGCCATGGCTTATGAGAGTCGGAATCCAAACGGCACAAGCTTCCCTTGATGGTGTGCGACGCATGTACGCAGCACATCAGTCACGATGCCAACTTCCGACAGCTTTCACTCATGTACGCATGTACGCAGCACATCAGCCATGATGCCAACTTCCAATAGCTTTCACTCATGTACGCATGCACGCAGCACATCAGTCACGATGCCAACTTCTGATAGCTTTCACTCATGTACGCATGTACGCAGCACATCAGCCACGATGCCAACTTCCAATAGCTTTCACTCATGTATGCATGCACTCAGCACATCATTCACGATGCCAACTTCCGACAGCTTTCACTCAACAAAAAGACTTACGGTGTTCGGGCAAGTTTTCGAACATCGAAAAAAATACCTGGATATTTGTGGTGAAGGTAGTCGACATCCGTGATGAAGCTGTTGTAAGGCAAAAGAAAGCCGACGCCCGCGAGCAGCATAGCGAAGTAAACTCCATGGTAGCGATCTTGGGGTTCAAGGTCTTCGCAGACTGCTGCCCAAAAGAAGACAGACAGGTAACAAGTGGAGCACAGCGGCTGCTAAGTGGAACCGCAACTGCACTTCTGATCTTCCGTCAGCTTTCCTTCGCTTTATAGACCTGCAAATAGCATCAGTGTGAGGACTGGTCACAAAATGGCTGTGCCATCCCCACTGTCGAACTGAATGGTCACTAAGTGAGGCAGCTGCTAAGCGAGGACTACGTGTATACCATAGGCAATGTTTTTGATTTTCCTAAGGACAACTGACCGGTTAGCGATGGTTGCTAAGTGAGGATTACCTGTATGCTACCGTTGATGTTTTGTGGTCCTCCTTCGACCTTCCTCATGACAGCTGGCCACCTCCAGTCTGGTGGCAGCGTCTGCTATTCCCAGCCATCCAGTTCAAAAATCCCAAGTAAGCAACTCAACAAAGACACTACTTCAGAAATCTGAGCTTTGTCGGGGGAAGGCAGGTAAGGAAAGACAGTGAGTGGAGGGAGGGTGGAGTGAAGTACCCTGAAAAGATTTTGTGGCCACCATCACTGGTGGGTCCATGATCAAAGCAGGACCACGGCTGTGATTGTTTGTGTTGACTTCCACACGTACGTGTATGTCTGTACACAGGGACACACAAATTGTGTACGGGATTAATACTGCATACGCCAAAGTGAAATAAATACACCTGTGCACTTTGTAAGGAGGAAGATGAGAGGCTGGGACGGTTCTTCAGCAGCACTTCAACAATGAATTAAAAATAGATAATGCAGTTGTAAAGACCAC
This sequence comes from Acrochordus granulatus, assembly GCA_032468055.1. NCBI lineage: Eukaryota > Metazoa > Chordata > Lepidosauria > Squamata > Acrochordidae > Acrochordus > Acrochordus granulatus. Next base: position 78,549 of record JANHZU010003750.1, read on the forward strand.
AATGGGGAAAAAGGGCCACGATTTAACACGAGGAGACAGCAACCGGTCTTAGACTTGACCCTGAAGTTACTGAGATGACGGTAGCTCTGCTTTTTGGGATTCACTCCCAACAGAAAAGAAATCAGCTGTCAAGAGACATGCCCTGAACTCAACAACAATAGTGATCAGCTGGATCGTTTTCCTCAATAAATAAATAAACTGTTTGATCCATTGGTTTAATTGGCTTCTCTTTATCTAGTTTTGGGACTTGTGTAGAGGACAGAACATGTTTAGGTCATGTTTATGCGGAAATTCAAACGGATACACAAACGTTGAAGCACCATTGGATGGTGCATCCCACTGGACGTTCCAGAGGACTAGGTTGAAGATACATCATCTTGAGGACGATCTGTCTCGGGTTTTGACACCAACTTGGTGACACATCATCCAGCAAAATCGATTGGGAAGAGCAAAATGTCGCTCATAATTGCTCTTCTGGGTGACAGCGATGCAGCTGGTTGGAATCCTGGAAAGGTGAACCTGCCAGGCATGGTTGATTCTAGGGGGGGGTGCTCATCTCCATTTCCTCACCGAAGAGCCAGTGTTGTCCGAAGATGCTGCCGTGATCATGTGGCCATCGTAACCAGACGCCAAGGCACATGGGACACTGTTACCTTCCCACCAGTTGGGGCGGTAGCCATTCATCTACTTGCATTTTGCATGCTTTAGAACTGCTAGGTTGGCAAGAGCTGGGGCGAAGAACGGGAACTTAGGTGGCGGCACTTGGGTCTCGAACTCAGGCTGCCGACCTTCCGGCCGACAAGCTCAGTGTCCAAAATCTGCTCCAAGCAGACTTTTCAGGATCAACAAACTTTGGGGCAGAATTCACTTAAAATCCCAGTGGCTGGTTTTCCAACTGATTAACCAATTCACTAAACATACCACCATTCCTCACTTGTATAAGGGAACTCTCTCCGCCAATTCTAGAACTGTCGCTCCCAAAAAGATGGCACCCCGATTAAATCTGCCTTTGCCAAGGGACCAACCTGGAAAATATGAAGGAGCTGCTAATCACCGTTTCCCTCTCCTGGCCTGAGAAAAAAGGGTTTTAACCACCATGTTCAGCTGTGATTTTTGTTTAAATGCTGGCATTCAGAACTGCCTGTTTCTCCTTGTTATCTGGGCCCTGCAGGGCTGATGCACTCTGCACGATATAAACGCCACCCTGATTAAATTCCATTTAGCAAATAGCAGCCTTCGAGGTGATAGGCAAGGGAAGTAGCACCAACGAACAAAAGAGCCAGACTGTACAGCATGGAAAAAGGAAAAAACAGCCACATGTATCAGAAAGCAAGATTATGGATATATTGGCCTAACAGAAACTATAGCTAGTCCTCAACTTACAATCATTCATTGAATGACCATCTGGAGTTACAACAACAGTGGAAAAAGGTGATTTACGAACGGTCCTTGCACTTATGACCGTCACAGCATCCCCACAGTCATGAGATCAAAAGTTGGACACTGGCAACAGGCCCGTATTGACAAAAGTTGCATGTCCCAGGGTCACATGATCGCCGTTTGTGACCACCTGAGCTGGCTTGTCAGGCGAAGTCAGAACTCTGATTGTTGGAACTTCGGAACTGGGTCGTAAGTCCCTTGTGGGGGTGCCTGTCATTACTTCAAGCAGTCGTTAAGTGACCAGTCATATGTCAAGGACTGCTGGTGTTGGAGCCTGAAATGGAAATATTTTCCTAGTGTACTTTTATTCAAGCCTTCCTGAGTAAAACTGTAAAACGCAGTCATGAGATTCAAGGTTCACTCTCTAAAAATCCAAAGAACTGCAAACCAGGATCACCACCATCTTAAGCCAGTCGAATGTGAGAGGCCGTTAACAGGACTTCATGAAAATGACCATCATCCTCGAAAGTCACACAGAAATGCTTCAGATGTTCTTAAGCCGGGGGACATAGGCATGGCCATGTAAGGGAAGGGAATCGCAACATACACAAACACGGAAGGAAGCTCAGCTGCCACCCCCAAGGACAACACGCTCCGTGGGAACGACATCTAGACAGGTCTCAAACCAGCTCTCACCTGGTTCCATGAAAGTGAGGACTCCCTTGGTCTGCCCTGTCTTCTCCTGAGTCTCTTCTTCCTCCAGCTGGTGACTGTCAAAACTAAAGCTCATCACGATGTTCCCTTCAGGGGTCACCACGGGACTTCCCTCCTTGAAGGGGTGATCTCCTCCAACGGACCCCATGATTGCTGACCTAGACGCTGGAAGAAAAGATGGCCCCCTCCATGCATTTTCCAATGGATTTATCAGACTTACATGCTTATTTTGGAATACTTTTCAAAAGTACGGACCATTCCTGGGGGGGGGGACCAGCATCTTTCAGTTATGAGGAGTACAAAGCTCCAGATAAGCTGGTGGGACGCAGAGACTTCAGAACGCTCGTCTGCTATCAGATACATAATTCGTCTGAAGCAATAATTGGGATTTTGCTGAAGGGACAAAATAATTGCTTAAGCCAATCTTTTCCAATCTCAGCACGTTCTAGATGTCGACTCCCAGAATTCTGAGTCAGGACCACGTCAGCTAGGGAATTCTGGGAAAGAAAGTCTACGCATCTGAAGTTCACTCAAGTTTTACAACACGACCTTAGATGTCTATCCTGACCCCTGGCCATGGATAATGGGAATTGTGATGCCACATTCTGAAACACACCAGATCAAAGGAAATTAAAGCATGTTTTGAAACCCTGCAGTCAAAAAACATTGCTAGGAGTTTTCCTTATTTTGGGAAGGAATGATCCCACCTTGAAGTTATGTTTTAAAGTGTGTTAATTTCACAGGAAAGGTTACTATGTGCATGTTTCTCTTCACTTTTTTTTCCTTCCAATAATCGTGTTTGATTCGCAAAGACTGCCCGGATAAGTCCTGGCAATTTCCTTGGCCAAGTTTTTCAGAGGCGAATTGCCATCACTTCTTGTTGAGTGAAAGTGAAAGTGAAAGTGGAAGTGAAAGCGAAAGCGAAAGCAAAAGCTCAAGGTCACCTGGCTATCTTCACGCCTAAGGCAGGGCTGCCACTCAGGGTTTCTCAGCTTCTAGCCTGAGGGCTTCACCATGACATCAAACTGGTTACTTTTCCTCCACCAGCTCCGTCCAGTTTAGCAGGGATTTAGCAGGGCTTAGCATGATTTGGGAAGCACCATCAATTCCAGGGTACCAACGTGTTGCTGCTGATTCCTTGTGAAACTTCAGGAGTTTTTAAAGGAATAAACTGAGAATTTTGCTCCCTCCTGCGACTACCTTCCTTGCTATTCCAGGCCAAAATTAAATTACACGGGAACTTACCTGCAGAAGAGAAAGTAATACATCCCAGTAGGTGCAACCGCTTTTGCTAAGCACCAAAGCACCTAAACAAGATTCCAGTCAACAACTTTTCCAGAACCCATCAAATAACGCCTGCTCCTTCCCTACAGCAACAGTCTGACGCCTCGGTTTTCTCTGTCTGCAAATTTGCCCTATTTATATGCCTGGCCAATTTCCTGGAGTCACATCTGAGCAAGATTTTTAATTTCTCAGTGCCAACAACAGGGAACACTGCATCCTATTGTTCAACGCTCTTTTTATCTGCAGAATAACAAGCAAACATGCTTTTCTTCTCCCTTGTTCTGGGGAAAATATATTTGCAAGGTACCCAGCTGAAAATTCAAATTCCATTTTCGTTGCTGACTAGAATCCTTTGATATTCTCTTTCCTGAAAGGAGTAATTTCCTTTATAATCTGAGCTGTCCCCAGGAAGGCATACATACAGTTGTTTCTCCGGCAGTATTTCTTGTGGGGTGAACTTGTGCTTAATTAACCTTCCTTTCAGTCAGCAGAGGGAAAAAAATGAGGTTACCTAGTCTTGGTAATAAAACAGGTGCAAGAAAACAACCCAGCTCAAAGAGCACCAAGGACTCCAAAGAGAAAAAAAAAAAGAAAATAAACATAGAAAAATGTGATTGTCTGCAAACTTACCAACAAAGGATTTATGTGTGTGTGGGAGACAAATAAGGTCAAAAATATACCTGTTATGAAAAATGTGGGGACTATTTGCTTTTTAAACAGTCAAGTCCTGTTTTCAAACTCCTAACATTGACCAATATTCCATCCCCAAAACTAGCACACACCAACATCATTGAATAATCTCGGGTAAAATGAGATTTCATTTTATGAATCCTTGTTATTCTAGGTCTAACTTAGGAATGCATTCTTCTCTGCCCAGTTTGGTTTTAGTTATTTAGGATATTATAAATTAAAAAGCAGCTGTGGTGTGAACGAAGCAATGACACCTGTTTTTGATGCCAAAGCCAAGCACACCTTATCTCATTTCTGGAGTTCGTAGCCTGCAGCCTAGACCAGTGTTTCTCACCCTCAAGAATGTTAAGATGTGTGGACTACAACTCCTAGAATTCCCCAGCCAGATTTCCCAGAGATCCATGCATCTTAAAGTTCCTGAGATTGAGAAAACCTGGTTTAGATTCTGAAGTTCCTCCTGCCGAGTCTCCTTATGATTGAACATGGAAACTGCCTTGGTTGGTTGTCTTCTGCAATCATTGTCCAGAGATACTTTCAGAAAAAGGTGGGAAGATGTTTCTTCACCTCATTTCCTTGCTCTTGTGGAGAACTTGGGTTGTCAGCTACCTTGGCCACCCACACTAGTCTCCTGGGCTCCATCTAGCAAACTGGATCCATTACAAAAGGTTTCCTGGATGGAAGGAAAGGGGCTGGATTGGGGCGGGATCAGTTAGGAGCTGGATTTAAGAAGCCTCTCCCAGTACAACCAATTGGAACCATCAAGAATATTCCCACCAACACTGACAGGGCAAGTCACTAGTATATAAACAGAGAGCAAACCTCACTCTCTTCTAACACTGATGATGTTACCTATGTTCGGTAATGAAACGTCTTCAAGAGAACCACCAAGCTAAGAGTCCACCTCGGACAACGCAGTTCAACCCTAAGTTGCAAATATTCTCTTCTCTCTTAGGATTCCTGAAGGCAGGCAGGTAAGTGTGTGTGTGTGTGTGTGTGTGTGTGAGAGAGAGAGAGAGAGAGAGAGAGAGAGAGACCCACTGGCAGGAGCCTTCCTGACCCTGTCATCCTGAACCAGCTTGGACTCCAACTCCTTTCGTCCCCAGCCAGCTGAGAAGGATCGCAGGCCGACGTCTTCTGAGGGGCGCCAGCTTGGAGAAGGAAGGCCGACAGGCAGGCTGAGGCCGGAGGGGCTGAAGCTCCCGCGGGGCCAGGCGCTCGGGGAACTCGGCCGAGGGCGTTCAGTGGGTTCCGCAGAAAAGGGAAGCGGGGCCACCCTCCCTGGCTGTTTGCAAGGAGGGGGGTGGGGGGGAACTCGGCTCCCCACCACGCTGCAGTTTCAGGGTCTCCAGACCCAGCAGAGTGCCCCATGGTCCCACCGCTCCAGGCGCCCCCCCTTTGGTGTCCCCTCCATCCGTCCGAACAGAAGGTCCAAACCCCAAACCCTTTCCCGTAGGGTGCGGCGGCGCCAACCGGTTTGCGCGCCCTGCGCCCTCCGCCCTCGAGAGCCCCCGGCCCTCTTCCTCTTCCCCCTCCGGCCGGCTTGGGCTCACCTCTGTCCGGGCTGCTCGCGCCTGCCCCGGCGGAGCTCCTGCCCGCTGCCGCAGCGCTGCCCGCTCCGGTCTCAGCGGCGCCGCGGCTCCTCCAGCCGGCCAGCCCGCGCCTGCCTGGGGCGGCTCTCCATGGGCGCCCGCGGCTGCTCCACGCGCGCTCTGGGGAGGGGGCGAGGCGGGTAGGCGGGTGCGCGGGTGGAGGCGAGGGACAGCCCCCTGCTCCCCCCAGGCCTTTCCTTGTCCTCCGCTGATCCCCCTGGCGCTCCTCGCTTTCGCTTTCTCTCCTCCTCTCCTGGCGCCTTGGCTCAGCCGGGGAGGACCGCTTCTCTCTCTCTCTCTTTCTCCCCCCACCCACAAAACAGCAGCCGAGACCCAGAGATTCCCCCAAAACAGAAACCGGGACCTCCAGACAGCCTTTCTCTGAGCCCCGCAGTTCCTAGCTCAGATGAAAACAGCCCCATAAGATTTCCCCCGCAGGAAATCACCGAATCCAACGGGTTTGTTTCCAAGTTGACTGATGCCTTTTTCTTTAATTGATGGCCCCTCTGCTTCCAAGAGGCTCAAGGGGATGAAGTGCAGCCCCACTTTGCGGAAAGAGGGAAGAGCATTTGGGTGGACCCACAGCTTTGAGTCTAGCCCCAACTCTGTCTTCTAACTCCAATTTTCCCCCCTCCTGAATGTCCCCCCACCCTTGGATCCTAAATTTTTGTCCTTCCTGGATCCTGGATTCAGTTTATTTATTTATTAGATTGTTATCCCACCTCTATTACATTAAAAGTAACCAGAGGCTGTGAACATACCTACTAATCCTTCCTCCTATTTTCCCCACAACAACAACCCTGTGAGGTGGGTTGGGCTGAGAGAGAGGGGGACTGGCCTGAAATCAGCCAGCTGGCTTTCCGTGGAGGGAAATAATTATTATTCTTTGCATTTGGAAAAATGATTAAAGGTTTCCTCTGCCTGGCTTGCTCAGTTAGCAAGCTTCCTGCTTCAGACATCAGAGGAGGAGGAAAGGACATAATGAAAGCAGGAAAAGAAGAAGAAACAGGAAAGCAGGAACAGGGGAAGGAAAGAGGCAAAGGAGAAGAAGGAAAGAAGAAAGAGGGAAGAAGGAAAGCAGGAGAAGGAAAAGAAGGAAAATGGGAGAGGGGGAGGAGAAGGGAAGAGGATGAGGAGGAAAGAAAGAGAAGGAGAAAGAGAAGGAAAAGATAGGGGAAGGAAATAATGAAAGCAGAAGGAGAAAGATAGAAGGAAATCATGAAAGCAGGAGGAGAAGAAGAGTAGGAGAAGGAAGAGGAGCATGAAAACAGGAGGAGGAGGAGGAAAATAGTGAGAGCGGCAGCTGCTTAATGCCTTTGTCAGCAATGCCACCTTCCAGCCCGCTTCGGCGCAACCTGAGCCACAGGATTCGGGCCCATTTATCGCCTGTCCCCCAAGAAGCCACCGATCCCTGCGTGGGATCTGCTCCCAGCCAGGGTGGCAAAAGCCGCCAGTTAGGAGCTGTCCACCCCATGCAGCCAAAGGAGTTTGGCATCTTCCAAATTGCAAGCGGAATATGCGTCGCTTCTCCCACTCCTGGCCTGGTGACTTCCCCTGCATGCACACATGCACACCCACATCCGCACACTCTGCAGCCCCCCCCGCCCGGGAGATAACCAGCTGGACAACAGGCGCTGTTGTGGCGTAACAAACAGAAGGCGCATCTGCCACTTTCTCTCTGGCAAAGAGGCAAGCCAGGAAATTAATTACGGGATTGATAAGCACGGGCGCCTTCTTGCTCCAACAGCCGTGGCCATGGGGAAGAGTGAAAGCCACGAAACGGGCCCTGTTTGCAAGCAGCCGGCCTTTGAATGAAGCCGCCGCTAAAAAACCAGGGGTAGGACGTCACCTGGGACCGGTTGCAAAGGGCAATGTAGAGCCGATGGCTCCGGTGGTGTCACTGTCACAACCCCTCATGCAGGTTAAGAGGAGAGATCCCCACATGGGCAGGGAGTCCTCGTTTAGCGACTGTGTGCAGGGGTAATGGTGATGAAAAGTCACTTTGCGCCCCATCCTCGCGTGATAACCTTTGCGGGTCTGGAAAGCAAAGGAAAACCAAAGGGAGATCCGAAGTATGTTTGTGGTTTCATTTAGTGACTGCTTCGCATCACGACCAAGTTGCCAGCCCCAACTGTGGTTGCTAAATGAGGACGGCCAGTACCACCACCAGCTCCTTGGATAAAATGTGGAGATAGAAATCCTTCTACAGTTAACAAATTATATTTTTCCTGAGTGGGGAACATGGAACTTGTGGTCACCCATGGGCTCCCACAGACTCCACTGGGCATCTACTGGGTGGGGGTGGGTGGTTGAAAGAGTCAAAATGGTGTCTGCCAGTAAGAGATTGAAACTCCCCCCTTTTGGCTTACAGCAACGAGCAAGCCTTGGATCTCGTGGTTGTCTGGGCCATCTTGACTTTTTCACCCTGCCGGCGTCTGCTGGCAAGTTCCTCTCCACATTTAATTCCTGCCCCTCCCCATTTTTCTAAAATGGAAAATCCACCCGCTGCCAAGCTTCTAGCAGCTCGTGTGTTTACAAAACCGCCTCTGAGTCTCACTGGCCTATTTAGGGGATGTTCTTAAGCGTAACAGCACACGGTGCAGCACAGAGTCTTGTCGGGAAGTGTGCCCATCGGCCCTGAAAAAAACACAAATGTAAGTTGAGGTCCTGGAAATCTCTGGCAGGGCTAAGAGAGTGCATTTATTTGGGGTGACGCACTGGTGATGCCCGCCCTTTGAAGAAGCCCCTCACGGCAATGATTTTGTGAACAGGGCGCAAAACCACCGATCTCGTGCCAAGAGGGCAGAGCGTTCAGGGCCCTCCAGGCAAATCCAGCAGACTTTTTTGAACCCCTCCTGTTCTGCCCCTCCCTGAGGATGGAGAGGTAGAGGTGGGAGGATCTCCTGCAAACGGATAATACGCCCCATCCTAATGCGCTCTGCTTTCTGCCCTAACCGTTTCGTGCCATGTGGCTCACAAGGGACGGAAACCTAATTTATCCTCATCCTGATTAAGTTAAGATCTATTAGGCTGTTTCTGCCTCTTCCTCGGCCCAGGGTGAAGACTTGCCCTGGTGACGAAAAGCAGAAGACAGCTTCAGAGGGACCGTCCGTGGTTGGCATGGCAATGATGCTGACACCATCAGGGCTCATGTCATGGTCAGACCGAAGCGAGGTTGTATCACTCAGATGTTTCCTCGCTTGGCGGAAACGGCCATTCTCCCGAGCGAGGTCACGCATCAACAGCGGGTGCAAAGGCTAGGGAAGGGAGCATGTTTCGACTCTGCAGACGATGCGGCTGGAGCTCTGCTGACAACCAAGCCTACGAACGGAGGTTGCTAGGGGAAGGGGTTGCTAGGGAAGGCGTGGATTGCAGCACAGCATGGCCTATCCCGGTTTGTTGATTTGGTGGCACTTCATGGGTTGCCAGGCCTCTGTTTGATAACGAGAGAGATGCCGTTTGCTTGAATACTTCTGGGCTAATGAGAAGTAATAGAAGGGTTGGTTGAGGTCTTGGGTTGAGAGTGGGGAGAGCCAGGTTTAGATCTTCACTTGCTGGTGGACCTCTTTGGGTGACCGTGAGCCATCGGTTCTTTCCCTCTCCCACCCACCCAACCTCGCCAGGCTATCACAGATCCTAATTTCCATGCACACCTTGCTGAATTCTCAGAGGAAGCATGGAAAGGAGGTGCAACAATGCATTATAATATTGTCATTATTTCTTAATAATAACATCAAAAGTGGCGTCGTAGTTTGAGTCTGGGCCATGGGTGTCCTGAAGGGAAGAGAAATCCACTCAAATGAAAAATATCCGTCAAAGCCAAACCTGTTTTGGCTCTCTTTGTCTTCCTTTTAAGTTGTTGATTTCATGGTTTTTGCTTTTAAATAAATTGGGCTGGATGACGGAATCCCATTCCATTAACAACTTGGGGATTGCTCGGATTGCTCTAGGCTTGGAAATGTGGACGGAGGGTCGCCTTCTTAGCCAGCTGCCAGATTTGGTAGCTGGAAGACAGATAGTCTCAGCTGGATGGGTTCTTCTGCCAGAAAGGGGTCTCTTGGTGGGACCCTCCATGTGCTCTCAGGCCCAAAATCCACCAGTTAGGCACAATTAGCCTAGGTTACCTAGGTCACAAAAATACTTTGTGCTGTGTTGAACATTAAGCATCTTTTGCTGCAGGTAACCCCAACCTGCGGTCTACGCTTTTAAAAATATCCATGTACTGTATCTCCTTCGACATATTTTATCCGTGTTATGCATAATTCAAATGTCAAAGTACTTAAGGCAGATAAATTCATTTACTAATGTATTGCTTAAAAATATCATCTAGAACTTGGAATGGGATATTTGAATTGGAAAACTATCAAAAGTTGGTCAATGACAATCTGTTTCCTTTTATTGCAAGTATAAATTGTTTCGGAAGTTTAAGGCAAAGGTTACAAACTTTAAGAATAAATGTTATTTTCCAGTTTCTATTAACAAAGAGTGATTCTCATTAAGGAGACTTGATCTTAGTAGCCTAATAAATCTTTCAATGTTCCAATAAATTTATCTTGTGCTGACTTGCTTGTACCACTATATCTTTATCTTCTGTTTTTATTTATTGCTAGTATTTCTCAGCCAATCCACTCCAAATTGGCTCTGTGCTAAAAGTCTTTGTTTACTTACAGCCATAAATTCATTGAATTATCTAGCCAGTGACCTCTAGATAAAATATATCTGATTACAAGGGCCATTGCTCCTAGCCAACTTTAGCATCCTAATGGAAGCTGATGGAAACCGTCGTCCTTAATATTTTGAAGGAAGGGGTTTGTGCAAAACTAGATTTAGTATTATCTCTTTGCTTTGTGCTCATTTTAGGATGCGAGCTGATTTCTCCTGCTAGTTATCACATTTCTCTCTTCCTCAACTGCTTTTCAGTTATAATAATCTGTTCTTTCTTGGCTCTTTTCATAGCATCTTCTGCTCAAAATGATGACATCAAGGAATGTGTTTGGAAAGGAGGTGCCTCTGTATGTGTGCAATTTCTCACCTTGGCTTACAAGCTACAAGCCACTTGGTCGCTGTAAACAGAGACAGTTGATTTCTTGGACATATGCTGCCTCTTAAAGAGATATGGAGAAAAGGTGAATTACTCACTGACAACAGTAACAACAACAATGGTTTTTCCACATAAATCTGATGAGGACACTTACTGGTTGGCTGGAGAATTCTGGGAGTTGAAATGCACATGTCTTAAAGCTGCCAAGGTTGGGAAACCTTGATTTGAATGAAAAACATTTGCTTGAATCCATAAAAAGAAGCTGTTGAAGTAACTAAAGAAGTCTTAACAATTACTGTCATTTTACTGTTCAGTGAAAAATGAGGATAAATAAGTTCTTTAATAAAATAAAGCAGGCTTCCTTTTTTGGGGTGGATCAAACATCACCCTGAGCCAAACACAACCACACAAAAAACAGATCATCTTTCAGCTATGTGTTCATCTTGCCCTCTAAGAAATATTGGAGGTGATTAACCTGGGCTGATGAGTCTTGACAAGTAAATCCAAATTCTCTGCCTATTAAAATGGCCTTTAAAAGATTGGAAGCATAAGACAGGATGTAGGAGGTGCGTGGTGGCTGAGTGATTACAACACTGGGTTTGTTGGCTGGATGGTCGGCAGCCCAGGTTTGGGACCCAGGCTCTGCATAATGGGGTGAGTGCCCTTTATTGCTCTAGCTCCTGCCAACCTGGCAACTCAAAAGCATGTAAAAATGCAAGTAGATAAATAGGTGCCACCTGTGGTGGGATGGTAACAGCATTCTGTGCCCCTCAGTATATTGCCATGCCAGCCACATGACCATGGAAGGGTCTTTGGACAAATGCTGGCTCCTCAACAAGGAAATGGAGATGAGCCTGCCCTTTAGAGTCAGCCATGACCGGCAGGGGATACCTTTATAGTAGGATGCAGTTGAATGAGAGGCACTCTCAGGAAGTGGCCACCATCTGTCAAGGTGGGTTGCATCCTACCACCACTTGCATTGTACCTGATAGGTGCTAGAAAATACAAGTCTGAAGCTTTGTTTCTCATTTGCAGTTATCTGCAGTCACCATAGCATTTTTATTCTGGCAAACAGTTCTTTTGTCTTCTCAACAGCTTGTCAAGAGGTTGACTGCCATTGATGTATGTACTTGGGTTCAAGCCCAACC
>JANHZU010003750.1:98990-110130 GCA_032468055.1 Acrochordus granulatus
CACACCTCTTAAAGTTGCTGAGGTTGAGAAACACTGCTCAAGACTGAGAGGAGTTTGTAGATTAAGGACCTGCAAAAAGTTTCTCCATGGAACATCCCAATCCCAAATGGGCCCATATGAGCATTTGGCCATGGTGTAATACTGAAACAGATCAAAGCTCACCTTGAAAGAGGAAAATGAGACCACCCTAGAGCTACCTGTTCCAGAATGAGATCAGAAGTCCTCAGAGAGAGGGAGGGAGGGAGAGAGGGAGAAAAGGAAGGAAGGAAAAGGGAGGGACGGAGACCCCCTGCAGTGTTGAAACATTCTGAGACAGAACAATTCATGTAGACTTAAATCTCCCACAAGGACCATCTTTGGAATGCAATCCCACATTACCTCTTCATGCCCCTTCGGAATTCAAAGAGCTTCTGCCCCTCTGGAATGGAAAATACCCGGATTACTGTGCCCTGTTGGGGAAAGAAGTCTGCTTTTCAAAAACCATCACCCCATCATCTGAAAATGACTTCTTGTTTTCTCTGCCTGTCTGGTCCAGTTGAATCTCTCTAGATAAATTCAAGTTCCAGCATTTTAAGAACAAAAGGAAAGTCTCTTCTTCCAGCCGTAGGTACTCCTTGAGTTATGACCAGTTGCTTAGTGACCATTCAAAGTTATAATGGACTTCCCCAAAAGGTGTTACGATCTGGGTTAGAAGTTCCAATGGCTACCACCCCCATGGTTACATGATTGCATTTTGAGCAGTTGGGAACCAGCCTGCGTTTATGGTCGTTTGCAGTGTTCCACAGTCATAGGACAAACAATGGGTTCACTTTATGACTCCCATGTTTGCTTCACCATCACCATAAAAAATGTCATAAAATCTGGCCGGTCATATGGGTACCTCAACTTCTGACAGTCATAACATACAATGGAAATTCCAACCTCTGTGACAATTGTAAGTCGAGGATTTCCTATAAATGTGTATCTTAGAGGTGTTTTCATCCTTCCCCTCAAGTTCCCAGTCCCAGAGTCTCTAAGCATGCACTTACACAAAAGCATCTGGAACTGAATATGCCCTTCCTACTGGACCACACAAACACACCACATTGCTAAACTTGTGAATTCTGGAATTCCTTAGAGCAGTGGTGATTTCCACATTTTTGTCTAACAGGAACAGTAGTCTTTAAATCTCACAGGTTGCTCAAGAAAAAATTTTTTCCATTTTCTTCCAAAGAGATGTCACAGAATTGGAAACTCACCTTTTCTGAGGCGGTGGCTAGTTTGGTACCGCTTGCGTCAAAAGCCAGTGCAGCCAATGGACTATCATGAGCAGGAATCATGTTGGTAGCTCTCTGGAGAGAAGCCCGAGAACAAAAGGCAAGGTCTTAGTGCAAGATGGTGGTTCCTGCCCTCCCACCCCACAAAAAATAATCTTTGGACTCACAGCACAATGAAAGAATGAAGGATCTTACCAGGTTGATGGTGTCAAAGACTTGCACTTCCCCAATTGACGCACTCCCTGGGTAGGCTAAATAACAGTTATCATTGTTTATGGATAGGGCACATAAACCTAAGAAAAACAGGGAGGAAATGGATGAATTGACCCTCCAACTTCCAAAAGAATAATGAAAGAATCAATATTAATTACAGTGTAAATATTATCAATCTTTAATGGATTTTTTAAGGCAAGGACCAAATGATGTGGTTCTTCTTTTTCCTTTTCTACACTTTTTGTACTGTGATCATGTGACTGCGTGCGTGTGAGGAGGGGTCATAAATATCTTTGTCATAACTTAGAAAGGTCGTTAAGTGACCAGTCATTAAGCAAGGACACATGTACCTGGCTCATGGCTTTTGAAAAATAGGACAAGGCGCTAATTTCAATGCAGGGCCAAGCAAACATGGAGGGAACCTATCTAAATCTGACTGGCCTTTCTTTTGGGTCCCAGAAGCCGAGAGTCACCAGCTATCTGTCCATCACAACTTCCAAATTTGGGTGATGTCAAACCCATCAGATAAACTCTGATGGAACTAACAGGTAAAACTAGGAGAAGAAAAGTAACAATATCAGAGGAGGCTCAAGTAGAATAAGGAGCATCTTCACCTGCAGGATTGGGGGGCGTCTCCCTGATGGTGTGCAGCACCTTCATATCCCGTATATTATGAATGTACAGAGACTCTTCTAGGCATACGATCAATCTCTGGGGGAGGGAAATAAAAAAAAAGAAAAGAGAGAAGCACACAGAAAAACACCAACAGGAGATCATCTGAATGTGCTCCCACTTACCTGCCGGTTCAGTTTGACGGCCAAGATTGTGTTGGAATAGCTGTAGTTACAAATCTCTGTCCCTTTCTTAAAGTGGCAGACTTTCAGCTTGCGAGGTGCTCGGAGGCTTACGATGGCTACCAGGCTACTAGAAAAGAGCCGTTCCACAATGCATACATCTTCTGTGTCAGCTGTGGGGTGATCATGGAAAGGGAGCAGGGTGGCACAAAACAGAAACAGAAGAACCAACTGGGTTAACTGCAGATGTGGGAGAGGAAAAATGTCAAAAGCAAATATAATTGAGACAGGAATGGTGTGAGATTCATCCCCAAGAAAGCTGTCTAGAAAGAAAGCTGGAAGGCATTTCATTGGGCATCTACAGCTCTATTATTTTACTAGACAACCCATAACCTGTGAGGTCATAATTTTAGAAATATTTCCTACTAAACAGAGAAAGGGAATGATCATGGGTGGACAAAAAAGGAGTGAGAGCAATTTTCGACTTCCTGCTGGTTTCCCCATTGTAAGAGTGTTAGAAATGATGACAATGGAACTGTGGCTGATTGTGGCAGCCCTGAAGCAGCCATAACATTATTAAATTTCAGTCCCATGGGAGTCATGGATCTCAGACTTTAGATGCATTCTTGAAGTTAACCCATTTAAGGTAGGTTGATTAAAAAAATGTTGCCCTATGATACATTGTTTTGCCCAATTGAAGGTTACAAACAATCAAATAGACATTAGAATTTTAGTAATATAGAGATTAAAAAAAGGATGGGGGTACATGGGTCTAAGCAAGAGACCACTTCAAACTGAACTGGAACATGGAGGGACTCAATTAAGCTATCGCCAGCCAGAGACTGGCTCTCCCTTGTGGATCGATAGATTTCCATTTCCTAGCACAGCTGGTTATAAATAGCCTGCCATATTTCAGCGAGAAGAGTGAAGCTGTTAAGTGGGAGAAGGTGAAAGAACAAGAGGGGTAAGTCCTCCACTTGCTGGAGCTTTGAGAGCTGTAAATAAAAAGCAACTAAAAATGTGTGCCACTAAAGACATTTCAAGCAGCTAGTGAGATTTCCTGGCCAGAGCTATTAATATAAATCTAACATAGCAAGTAGCATCGCAACTGATGTTGGCCAACTAGGAAAACTGCCAGGAAGTTAATATCTTTAGAGGTTCTGATTCATGAGTCCATCCAAGCAAGAGACATCATTCTGTTCTCTGGGCTATTCAGAGACATTCAGAAAGTCTGAAGCAAGGGATGCGCTGCATGAGAATACTACATGATTGAGGCCATGTGGAACTGCTATGATTTAACAGAAGTGTTCTCCGTATTGGAAATTGGACCTGGAGTGCTCCTTTTATACTGATATTTGCTGCAAAGGACATCGGAAGCTTCTTTTTTCTATTGCTTTTTATCTTTTACTTGCTTTTCCAAGACTGATCTGTAATACAAGCTGCTCATTGAAACGTTGATTTGGAGTCCATCTATCAAAATTTCTAAACTGAATCAATTTTCCGATCCAATCAGACAGTGGCATTCTCAGATCAAACACTTCAAATTTATGATATCCTTGGAGTTGATCCACATACCTCTAATTCAGTGTTTCTCAACCTCAGCAATTTTAAAATGTTTGGACCTCAACTCCCAGAATCCCCCAGCCAGTATCCTGGCAGAGGAGTTCTAGGAGTTGAAGTCCACACATCTTAAACTGACTAAGGTTGAGAAGCACTACTTAGTCTTCAGTAGTAATTTAGAAAAATGGAAACAAAAAAGACCAAGAAGGAAAAAAGAACCCAAAACAGTACTTACTGCATTCATAGATCTGCTCCAATTTATCCACAGAAGAAAGAGAGAAGAATTTGTAGCCTGACATGTTGCCAACAGCCAAGGATCTGCAAAGTAAACAAGAGATCAAACAAGGATAAGAGTTCAACCAAGCTTCCCATTTTATGTGAGTGTGACCTAAGTGCCCACATTCATGTTTATCAAGCATGCTTAACTTCAACACTTATCTGAAGGCACCCCACACTCTCCATTTGTGAAATCCAGATAGCAACCCTTTGTCACAAAACAGCTAGTCCTTAACTTATGATGGGTTGCTTAGTGATTGTTCAAAGTTACAAAAGACCCACCTTGGGGCTACTTATGACCTGGATTTGAAATTCCAATGGTCAGGGCACCCTGGTCACGTGAGTGAACTCAGGGTGCTCAGCAACATGGCTCATGACCATGTTTTACAACAGTCTTGCCAAAAAATGGCACTTACTTCTGTTTTTTGGCAAAACCACTCCCACAGTGAACATTGGTTGACTTAACGACTAGTGCAAAAAAGGTTGTAAAATCACATCGTGCACATGACTGACCTATTTTAGAACCATCATGACTTATGACCATGATGGCAGGCTCCATTACGGTTGTGAGTCGAGGACTACCTGTACAGATCAACAAACAGGGCAAGTCGCAAGCAGTGGCAGTTCAAAATAAGGACTACTATGTTGTATTTGTATAGGGTTGATCTCTCTGCAATTTGTTTGCATCAAGCAAGATAATATTTTGTCTACACCCTGCAGTCCTGTCTCTGAGCAAAATTTTGCTGATTGAGAAGGCCAAGGAAGCAGAGGTAGAGAATATTATCTTCCAGTTTATTGCTAAGGTTGGTTATCCTCAAGAGAGAGAGATGGCTATTGATTATAAAAACTCATTTGTATCTCAGCATGGACATGAATTGCATGACAATTTGTTTTCTCTTAGAAAATACAACCTGGGCAGAAAACTAAAATGATTCGCTATAATGTGCCCCAAAAGCAAAGTCAGTATTTTTAATGTAGTGGTTCCAAGATTATTTACAGAGTTTATATTGCCCATTATTTATAATCGCTATCAATTTTAACAGACACTAAAGCAAGCAGAATTCACAATATGCTCTCTTGCTAATGATTTAGGAAAAATGAAGGGAAAAAAAGGCTTTTTTTTTTGAAGAACAAGGTGGATTAAAGATAATCCTGTCAACTGGCAATAAGAAATATTCAGCAGGTTGGTATTATTTTATCGCCCTTTAAGGGGAAAAATGTAATTCAATCACAGTCAAGGCTCCTTTGTTTGGTACATTGGAGGTCACAACACAGCCAAGAGTTTTTGTCAGACTCTTGTTTAATATCAAACAGATCTCATAATGTGAGCTGCCAAAGAAGGAAGTTCATCGATAGGTGTTGAAACCAACATTTGGAATTTAATACTATGAAATGTGATGATGTTGGCTATCAGCCTTGCTGGCTCCAAACAAGGGTTGGTAAATTGGTGGAAATCCTGGAATCAATGACTGTTAGCCTTGATGGTGGTGGGACTACCTCTGCTGGAGGACTCACAAATTTCCTTGTGCTGTTGGCTGACCACGGTGAGAACAGACTGTTGAAGTAGATTGGCCAGGGGCCTCATCCACAAGGGCAATACTTATGTTCCTTGGTTCTCATGATAATGTTCTTTTAGAAGGAGTAGGAATCGTGGTGTCAATCTACACCTTCTTGACACTTAGCCTCTTATTAGAAGCTGAAACATCATGGCTATCACAGGATCCGCCTGGACTCCATCATTAAAAAAGAACCTAGAACTCCCAAAGAAAATAAGAAAAGGGCAACCCCCCTTCCTGCTCCCCTTTTGAAGGCCACTGTAATAAAAAAACACAACCCCTTCCTGTTTCTCAATGAAAGACATGTACAGACATACAAAGTTAGTCACCTTCTGTTAGTCTTCCAAATGGCACCAGAGATCAGTTATCAACCCCTGAGAGATACGATCATAAAAATTAAGCCTACATGTGTTGGGAGGAGAAAACAAATTGTGATTGCAAAATGTTGGCCGACCATCCTTTCCAATAGGAAGGTTCACTCGCTCTAACAGGGTACTGCTTCTCTGTCCCCCACCAAGTAATCTTTTTTTGAAACACCTCTCAAATTTTTGAAGCCAAGCTCTGCAAATACCGTTTTAAAAATGCTCCAGACATAACTATCGGGATATGGCTTTTCCTGGGGTGGTGATCTAGATTTGAATTTTTTTTTTTTGCAAAAAAGAAAGAAAGAAAGAAAGAAAATTTTTTGCAGCTGCACAATTCTGTTCTCATGGGATGTAAGGAAACAATTGTACCCTGTCAAGATCATCATGCTCACATGGCACAACAAGTGGTGCATAGGGGAAGGAAGTCAGGTCATGGGAGATATTGCTTTCGGCAGTTACTATACTATGTAGTGAAATCCTCAAGGAGGCTGGAAGTCAGAAGGATTTGACAGGGATGCTCCCATGTTTGCTGCAAACTGCCACCACAAAAGCCTATGGATAGTCCTCAACTTACAACCATTTGTTTAGCAATTGTTCAAAGTTACAGCAACGCTGAAATAAGTGACTTACTTGCACTTATGACCGCCTTGGTATCCCCACAGTCTTGTGATCAAAATTTGGATGCTTGGCAACCAGCGTGTATTTACAATGGTTGCGATATCCCAGGCTCACATAATCGCCATTTGCAACCTTCCCAGCCAGCCTCTGATAAGCAAAGTCAAAGAAGGGAAACCAGATTCTCTTAATGACCACGTGATTCTTTAACAACTGCAAGGATTTGCTTAACAACCATGGCAAAAAAGGTCATAAAATCAGGCATAACTCATTTAACAATTGCCTTGTTTAGCAATGGAAATTCTGGTCCCAACTGAGGACATAAATTGAGGACCATCTGTACTTCTACCTTTTAAACTGATTTTGCAAGCTAGAAAAGATTCTTTGGCTGATTTGTATGAAGACTGCCCACCTTGTTGAATAATAACAAAAGCAACACAACAACTTTTCTACTCCCTCATACAGGTCACTGGCAAACCTGATGTCTCTCATCTCACACTTATTCTAATACCGTGCAACCAACGCAACCCAAACTAAGCTTAGTGTGATATCTTTTTATCAGGCTGTTGCATCTAAAGCTGAAAGGCCAAACAGGTGCAAGTCAGATTTGCACGTGCTTTTCTTTTGAAAACTCAATATATAATCTACTCTAGCTGCAATCAACATTGAAATTTCACACGATGTCTAAAATTACTCCTTGTAGATTGATGTACAGTACAGCTAGTGCAAACTCCTGCTTCATATTGAAGCTAAATACTATTTTTATTCCTGTTTTTGATCTCATCCATACTTGGTTTTTACAATATCAGGTGACAATAGATCTCTGCATCTAATCTTTTAGAACAGTGTTTCTCAACCTCAACAACTGAAGTCTATGGACTTCAACTACTAAAATAATCCACTCATCTTAAAGTCACTGAGGTTGAGAAACCTTAACTTAGCATGTGACCAATGACTACAAGTTCCATAAATTTATGATGCAGTGAAGCAAGAATGTTTTCTTTCCCGACCTGTTGTAAACTGATTTCCTTAGATATTTCTGCAGTATTGTAAACAAAATTAAAGAAAGAAAAAAATGAAACAAGGCTATTTCACATTATAAAAAGAAAAAAAATATCCATAATTTTAAATTTGGATTTCCCTTTTTGCTTCCAGACCAATGATGTGCCGCAAGCTATTAAGAAATACAGGCAGGTGGATCTAATAATTTGTGTGGGCATGTTTGTAAATTAATATTTTTCCACGCAGACATATATTCCGTAAAAGCACATCATGATTCTTGGAAAGTTTAATAGCTTTATTGTGGCATGAATTTTCATAGGTCACAGCTAATTATCAAATGATTATGGGATTCAGTTGGTAAACACTGGTAGAAGAATCAAAAAACACATTTGCAAACAGTGACATTTATCTTATTCCAAATGCATGCAAGAAAAGTAGAGCAAACCACAAGCTTTCTGGCAAATTAACAATTTTATCTATACACAGACAGAACACGTTGCTTAATCTAACCTTTCCTAAATAGCAGCTCATCAGAAACATAACCAATTTTAAATAAACATTTGTTTCTCTCTCTCAACCTTTTGATAACTTCAAAACTTCTAGAGGACAAAATCTCTACCAAATTGTGTTTCAATGCATTGTATCCCAAGGATGAAAAGTAGTGATTTAATTATTTCAGTAAAAAAGGTAAAAGTCCTATTTTAAATGAAAATGATAAGCCTATAAAACAACTAACAATTACTACTATTGGTATTTATATAGGCCTATTAGATGGTATTATGCAAAATCTCTTGTCCTGATAGCAGTTACCTAATTCTGTATATGCCAAGCCATGAAAGATGCTAATTCTTGACTTACGACCACAATTGGGAGCAGAATTTCCATTGCTTAGCAAGGTGGTTGTTAAATGAGTTGCGACGCATTTTACAACCTGTTTGCCAACGTTTTCCCCATTGATTCTGCTTGTTGGAAGCGGGTTGGAAAAGCCACAAGTGGAGATCATACGACCCAGGACGCTGCAACCATCGTAAATACATGCTGGTTGCCAAGCACCTGAATTTTGATCATATGACCATGGGAGATGCTGCAACAGTCATAAGTGCGAAGCTGATCATGTCACTTGTTTTCAGTGCCGTTGTACCTTTGAACAGTCGCTAAATAAATGATTGTAATTTAAGGACTACCTGTAAGAGAATCTCATTCCCAATTCGAGGATCATTAAACCCACCAGTTCAATTATGCAAATTGATGACTACCTGTTGGGAAAGGGGAAAAGAGGATTGTTGGACTTGGAATTAGTCACTGAAGATCAAGGAAGCGAATGGTGTATTTTTTCTTCTTTGCACATCACACACACAGACAAACTGCAAAGTTTAATCATTTCCTGTTATTCACTTCTGGTGGGACATCTTTTCTAAACTAGCAATGGCTGATTTCTTACAGCCCTGATTCCCTTTCCCAGGCTAGTGTTTCAAAGCTCCTAAGCAGTGCCTGGGTAACTTCTTTCCCTTCTATGTGAGAATTAATCCTACTTTGCATTCAAGAGACAAGGCCTCTGAAGCATTTCAGTTGTGTGTTTTTTTGCCACTTCACAAGCTTACACTTACGCACAAGTAACCACCATTGGAGCTGAAGAACAAGCCACACATTTAGCAGAAAAGAAAGGACAATGGGAGACAGGAACAGCCAAAGTAGCTTAGGTTAGTTCTCCCAAGTGAACTACTGTACCCGCAAAACATCTGAGCTGGCTTATGCTTGCTCAGATTCAAACAAAGAATCCAGGAACTTGAGCCATTATGTCGTGAGAAAATTGTGTTGATGCTGATTGGTATACGGGGGTGGAAAAATTGGCTGCCCTCCCCTTTCCTTCCTTTGAATATTTAATTTTGGGGCTTTTTTAAAATTACAACAGAAGACAAAATCTTCTCATAAGAAAGAGTCAGCAGTATCAACTAGCTAAGTCAGTCACTGTTTCTCCGTTTTTGTTCATTATTTGAACTTAAGAAATTGCAAGGCACTTTTTCCATCACTGTGAAGACAAAAGGAGCTGACTAAGTGATCTGTCAGAATGCCTTTCCCTAAAGCAGTGTTTCCCAACATTGGCAGCCTTAAGATGGGTGGACTTCTACTCCCAGAATTCCCCACCCATCTTAAGGCTGCCAAGGTTGGAAAACACTGCCCTAAAGATTCTTTTTACTAATAGAGTCCCTCTGAACAGCCAATGTTTCCTCCAATAAAGTGCTGCCCTTTTTCACTCTTGATCTCCCAAACCTGGTATTTAAGCCACAACACCATTAATTCTAGGGTAATTTGTGGCCATGAAAATTAGCAACTGCTGAGTGCTCAGTCCTCTTTGAATTTGTCTTGTCTACTTTGCAAATTCCATATTATCAGTATCTAGATTAGCTTTTTCATCAAAACATAAATTATCCCATTCCCTGCTGGGTTAAAGAGGAATATAAAAGCCTAGATACTGAAGACATTTTAAGTGAACATGTAATAAGTAAGGACAAAAAATCCAGTTATATTAGATTAATTCATGTTTAGAATAGGACATCTACCCTTGAACTAATACAGTATGTATGTATTGCTGTTTTTTATGTGCTCCAATCCTGACTGACTCAAGAGAGTGTATAAACACTGTAAAAAATTTGTTAAAACTTACATAAATGACAGAAATCAATGAAAAGCACATTAAAAGGTTATATATAAGATGTAAGGCCAGAGGCCTAGGGGAACAGTTGGCCTATTTTTTAAATACTGGTAATGCAAGAGTCATCCCAATATCCAGAAGAGAATCCCAAAAACCTGGGACCACCACCGAGAAGACCCATCACCTGGCCAGAACTGAACCCGCAATAAACCTAACCGCAACTGCCTTTTATTGGCCTTCCTTGGCTTAAAGATCCTCCTAAATCAAACCAGAGGCTTCTTACATGTAATTTATTTGCTCAACCAGCTCTTCAGCCACATACAGCTACAGTAAAAAGCAAGGAGAAAACAGTAATACTCCACCATTCCATATTACTATGTCAACAAAGGGAACAAAAAACCAGGAATAAAACGCCAATTTCAGTGCAGGGCTGCAAATGCTGGGCAAATGGCCACGTTTTAAGGGCTCTCCTCAATGAGCACGTGCATGTTTTCCAATGAGTAAATCCTGCACCCCAGTTTGTTTTTTAAGTAGGTCCCATGGAGTAGCAGGCCACTCTCCCTGGCGGCCAACTCTCCCCCAACCCCCTCGCCCATCTTGGTTAACCTTCCATCCCCACCTCCCACCTTCTGAGGCCCCACCGGCAACGTCCCCCTATGGGCACTGTAGTCCTGCATCTCTGGAGCCTTCCCAGAAGACGGCTGGGCTGCCTGTCCTCCAGGATGGCTCAACGTGCTTCCCTGCCCAGGTCAAAGGGCTGGACTAGATGGCCTCTGGGTGACCCCCTTCCCACCCCCACCATTCTGTGATGCACCGCTGGAGTGAAACCCGAGTTCAGCATGGCTTAGGG
>JANHZU010003750.1:118387-129206 GCA_032468055.1 Acrochordus granulatus
TTAAACTTAATAAACTTCTGGTCTCTTAGAACTGCTGTGATAGTTCTACCTTCAGAAAAAAAATGAAATACCTAGCTAAGCGGCTGGGAGTCGGCAATGGGCGATGGGCGACTTCGGGGAGACCCCGCTGGGTGCGAAGAGGCACTTTCCTCTCGAACGGCAGGGGAGGCTCTGATGGACCCCCCTCCTGCCCTGCTTTGCCCCTTGCCTCCAGCTCCGAAGCTGCACCCTGATGGAAGTCTCACCATGTTTATTTCCAGAATCTTGGATTTTCAGAAGACTCGCTATGCCAGGTAAGAAAAGTTCAGAGAGGAGGTAGACTGAGAGGCCGAGGGGAGACCCCCCATTTCTCTAAACTGCCTTATTTGTGACTTACCTGGCATCGGATTTCTCTGCTAAACTCAAGGCCTTTTTAGGAGAAGGCAAGATCCGAACCGGACACCCCTAGTGGGCTTCTTTCGGGGGGCACAACCTCCTACATCAAGATGATTTTTCTTTTTTAAAAATCAAGGCAAGCAAATTGACCAATTAGAATAAATCCGAATGAGATTTATGACTTTCATGGAGCAAAGCAAGAGGAAATCGAATCATATCGGCTGAAGTAAAGGAAAAAGCAACTGCCTGTAGAAGGGCTCTGAAAAGATCATTGTAAAATGAAAGGAAACTCTTAACCAGACGAGATTCAGTTGCTAAGGAATTCATATAGTTTTCAGGGTGACCAAATGGAAGAGACTCACAAATAAGATCCTCCTGAGGTTTTATTTTTCTTTTACTTCCCAGCCCAGTCTAGAAGCCCAGGCATCCTTAGTGGTCTCTCGACCCAGACTAACCAGGTGTGAATCTGCTGGACTGGTAGAATTGAATAAATATTGGTTGGCCACCTGACAGACCCACTAAACACCTCTTCAGGCAACCTTAAACGGGGAAACTAAATGTAGGAAGAATCATAGTCTTACCTGATGGAAGGTGGCTGATGATGGTTTTGATACCTCCTCCTGGTTAGATGAAATTGGAGCTTCTGGGGGGTATGGCAAAGATGCAAAAAAAAAAAAGCAAAACTTTCTTAAAAAGACAACTGGACTTTTATGATTAGATGTAATCAGAAAATGTTTCGCCTACTATCCAGGAGGCGCTCTCCATTCCATGGGAAAATGGAAGAGATGGCAAGAATATATACTTTTTTCTCAAACAAGGGGCAGGATCCAAGATGCAAACCAGAACCCGTTCTCACAGCACAAGCTAAACATTTCACATGTTTGCTACAAATCATGTCCCGGATTAATGAGAATATTCACAGACTTCTGGGAGATGCTTTTTACCCATCTGTGGCCCCCCCACAATTCAGGAACCGAAGCCAGGCATCTGGAGGAGGCCAGATCAAGGCACCCTGGCTTCCATTAACAGCCTGCTATCCGTCTCCCAGCCTGAAATCTTTCCAGCCATTTCCTTTTCCCTTCTGACCAGCTTATTTGCCTCTTGGAAGCAGAGAAGACAATTCCAGGAAGGATTACCATCCCTGCATGCAGAATTGTAAGCTTAGATGCGACAAACCGAAAGCCAAGTTTGCAGAGTTTGGAGGGGTGTGTGCGCAATATATTTTTTCATGTGACCACTTTTCCTCATGTCTGGGGAACAGGTTGCAACTGTAAAATGCTGCAGTCCAAAAAGGGGTGACTTTTGAATGGGCAGAGATGCCTAAATTCAAGAATCAAATACAGACAAAATGTTCCAACTTGGAGACTTCACATCACTTTGTTTCTCCTTGGGGGGGTTTCCCCCAAACTTGGGGGCATCTGACCCAAGATGGCTTATCCGAATCTTCCTGGTGAGTTCAGAAAGGTGGGATATAAATTTTCAGGGATACTTTGCAAAAAGATCAGGCCCATCGTGGTAAATCTGCCCAAATCATTTGGTTGTTAAAGCACAAACCTGTGCAAACTTTTCAGGAATCAGAACCCTCCTGATGATTAATTCTATTTTGCTGCCTTTTCATAGCACCTCAGTTCTGGGACTTAATTGCTAAAGCTGGTTCGATCGACTTTTATGTCCAAGTCCTGAGGAACAGTACCAAGCCCCCTTTATCAGCTTGTGGGTCTCAACATCTGCCCAACAAGCAGGTAACTCGGGGACAAGTAAGGATGCCTTGATAAGGTATAGAGATGTTTGCATTTTAATGCAATTTTTATGCAAAGTTTTGGCATTAACTGTGCAGATTTAGAGATGGACTTATAGAAAATGGGGTGATTTCTGCATGGAAGAAAGAAATGTTGGGCTGTGTTTTACGAGACAATGATAAGTTGTTACGTCGATGATACTTGCTGGGGATGATGAGGGCAGTTTCTTCTTCTAAAATCATTTTTTTCTTTTTCCTTTTGACTTATTTTTAAATCAGTGGTTTGCATTTCCTGCAATACGGTTGCTGCTTTGCCCATGCCCAGTTGTGATTCTGAATCTCTGCAAATCATTTGCAAAAACGTTTCCACGGGAATCAAAAGTATAGGGGAGTGAGAGAGGGAGTGAATTTTTTTTAAAGTTCTTTACACTTTGAAGTTGGGAGAGAACCCAGCCCCTTCTTCAAAAAATGCCTCCCCCCAAAAAAATCAGGGTCTTTTATGAAATAGAAAATGACTTTTTCTTTTAAACAGGGAAGTTTTTCTTTTGAAACCAAGATTGGGAGATGAGAAAAGATACAGAGGCAATTGGAGAAAAAGAAACAGCATTTTTAAAAAAGATTCAGGCAATTTTTGAAGGTTTTTTTTACCCATTTTTCTGATTTTCAGCTCTTCCCAACTCTTTGGTGAAGATTACCTCCGTCTAAATGCAATGGGTGCAGTCTCTCTTCTTAAGAATGCTCATGTATTAATTTTTGAAAAATCAATCTTTATCAGAAAAAAATAAACCTACCCTGCTTATTCTTTGCTGTCTCTTCTGTTTGGATAACTGGCTATCTTTTATTGTCATTGATCAAGAACACAGTGGTGGTCACGGAAATGACGTTTCCTTCAACGGTTGTTTGTTTGGCTGTACCCGAAATCCCACAACTTTGCTCATCATTTTCAACATCGAAACATGACCTGGGTTGCGGAGCAGAGCTTACAGTATTTCAGATATTTGCTCAGAGAGTTCAGACTCAGAGGTGATAGGGTCCTGGGCACTGTAAAACATGCCATCCTGAGTCAGACCTACCTCATGACCACGCCACCTGGTTTCTTGAGGTGGGTTGGTTGTCACCTTCTATTGGCCCTGTCCAGCAAGGCTGGAGACAAAAGATTATGGGAACTGCAGGCCAAAACACCTGGAAGGTGTTGGATTCCCAGCCTGGGGTCTCCTTAGACTTCCATTCTCTTCTAGAGGAGAACCTGCCCAGAAAGAAGACACGTTCCAGCCTTGCATGGAAATGTTTCCATACTTCTCCAGCATCCAATAGACATCTTTTGCAAGCCGGGTGAGCAAACCTTCTGTCTGGTTCCCTGTTTCTAAAAGACTGGATTTGCATAGCAAAAAGCTCCAAGAACGCAGGGCTCTGTATGGGCATGAGGGAGCTGGGACTCATGTCTCCTGACTGCAAGACGTCTGGTTGTTCAGAAACAAGGTACAGCACATCAAGCTCCATGTGGGTGTTTTGGCAAAGCCCTGTCAGCTGGTAGAGTTGGAATTCTTCCAGGAACAATTTTTGTTGGAAGTCATCCTCCTACATTAATTGAAAATTCAGTGCATCATCAGGAGTAGGTTCTTCAAGAAGAGTCAATGTAGTCCATGGTTAATGTTAATGGGTGGTGACATCCAAGATTAGCAGAAGAGTTGAACTAGAGAAGTCAAAGGTCCATCTTGTCCAGAATTTTAATCCCACAGTGGTCAACCATGAGTTGAAGAATAGCAGTCCTGGCTTGGCTTTTCAGCAGACCTATTTTTTCTGAGGACCATCATGACCGTTGCCTCTTCAACAGCCCTGATCTTGACTTGTTCTCCTCTTCATGCCACATTCTTTGAAGTCGACCTCCATTCTAAGAGAGGGGGTCAGTGACTAAGATTGACATGGGTGCAATCAAGTGCTTCTGTCTACCCCGATGTCCTACCTTCCTTCCACTCTTAAGGTCAGGAGGAGGAAAGCTCTCTGCTTCCATTCTTCAATTTGTGGAGTCCTAGGTGCTCTCTGAGCTTGTTTTTTGCAGTTGTTTCATTACCAAACTAGGTAACACTATTAGTGCTAGAAGGAAGTGGGGCTTGTACTGATGATATTACCTAGTTTGATAATGAAACAATCTGCAAAAAAAGCAACGAAGCTCAGAGAGCACCCAGGACTCCACAATTCAACCGTGAGCTACAAACATTATCTTCTGTTGATTCTTCACCTGCCCCATCCAAGGCCTGCAACATCTGCGAGGCTGCATCCAAAGTAGATTTAAACCTGAGTTTCTCTAGGCCTAGTCCAACACCCTTTACCACCACGCTGCAATACTTAAACCATTCTTTGTTCTAAGCCTGAATCTCAGGCTAGGCTGTTAAAGAAACCCAACAAAATTTCTTCCCAGAACAGGTACTGGATGTCCTCCAGATGTCTTCCATCATCATCATGGAGGAGAATCGGTGGACTCTCTTCTGCTTGTTTTTGAAACTAGCCTCACATCTCAGGCTAAACGGTTATAGGAGTCTTGGCTGAGGGTGGTCTGGAGCTAAGCTGACAAAGAATGGTTTCAAGTCGTGGTTTGGTGCTTGGTGTGGAATGCTCGAAGTCTAGGCAGATATCTACACAGAACCCTTGTCTCAATTCCTGGGATCTTGTCAACGTAAGCAGGCAGAGTTTGGGTGCCTTGTCAAGGGACCCTATGCTCCCCGATGAATTTCAATGTTCAAAAAGAAAAAAACAACCCCACTACTCAGGCTGGCATTCAGCAGAAGTCTTTTCTTTCTGACTCAGAGCTAACAAAGGGCAGGCAAAGGAAGAGAAAGTGAGTGACGGGCTTCCAACTTCCCTTTCATTTGCTAAGACAAACAGTGCTTTGTTTGGGGGTCCAGAACAGCAGAGAGCACAAAGCTCTTGTCTTGCCATCTCTCCTTGGCATCGGAAAAAGACTAGCAACCAGCAGGGTTGTGAGAAGTCCAGAAATGTCATCCCAGGAAGATGTGGACCATCTTGACGTAACTGTGATGCTTGGGCTAATGGAGGTAGGGAGAGGGGTTCTCTTTGCACTGTGAAAATGCTTAGTACAGTAGTTATTTTAGCTTTGAGAGGTAGACGCACACCCTAGAATCCTAGGAACTTAGGATCCTAGAAACTTGCTGTCTTAGAGTCTTAGTATCCTAGAATCCCACGGTCTTAAAAACCCTAGAATCCAAAAATCTTAGAATTAAGATCCTAGAATCTTAATGTCATAGAATCCCAGAACCTTAGCAACTTAGAATCTCGGACGTGGAAGGGACCCTGGTCCAGTTAGGAATGGGTCTGCTTGGTTCAGAAGTGATTTGATGCATTTTGCTCCTGTAAGCATCCTTGAAACATTTGGTTCTCCTGATGGTTATTTAAGCCTCATCTGTTGGAGAAGTGCTGGATTCCAAGTCAGAGTGCTGTCCTTTGCTGGCATTGGCTCAGCCTGTTGTGTGAATTTGACCACTGTGGTCTGTAAGCCGTGGTACCAATAGAAGAGAGTATGTGTAGCTCAGGGTGGAACTGTGGAGTCCTTGGTGCTCTCTAAGTTTGGTCGTCTTCTTACCAACTAGGTAACACTTCTAGAACTGATGATGTTACCTAGTTGGGGAATGAAATGTCTGCAAGAAAACAACAAAGCTCAGAGAGCGCCAAGGACCCCGTTAACCATGGTTCTAGTTTGGCATGTTCTACAAACCTAACTCACCAAGCTTAGTCCAGACCCCACAGTTGAAGGCAACATGACTTAGCGTGCCATATAAACTCAACCCTTGTTTACTGTTTAGGATGTAGCCTCAAGATGGGAGGAGGGAAGGCGTTGAAAGCAGGAGGAGAGCATTTCTATTTGTTCTCTAATTGCTTCTGGGGGACTCAAGACCACATTATTCCAGTTCCGACCACGATGGTACCGGGCTTACCTATCCTCCCCTTAGTGACTAAACTGAAATGGTCCCCATGCATTTCTCTGGAAGCTGTGACATCACTCTGCAGCTTTGAATGCAGGGCATGCAGGAAGGGCCCCCGCCCCACCCCGCCGCCCCAAAGAGGCGAAAAGACACTGAAATTGAGCAGAGGGCTGGCAGGTTGCTTGGCAACCCCTCCCGAGGAATAATGCTGCCTTGTGTGCAAGAGACTTGCTGCTGGCGAATGGAAATGTGCAAATCCAACCTCAAGGCCGGGAGAGATGCAAGAGAGCCCCAAGTTTCTTTGTTAGCTGGGATTGGGATGCGAGGAGGGCAAGCAGGAGGCCTGTGGTTTAATAAATGGACTTTTAGTTTCACTGGGGCGTAAATTCATCGACTCTTTCTGCCTTCATTTCAGCAGGGGAAGGAATTGTTTGGGAAAGTTTCTGGGGCTGTGAAATTTACAAGAGGCTCCAAGAGCTAATTCATCCATCCTTTTAACCAAAAATGCATCCCATGGATGTTAAAAGAAATGAAAAATCTGGCATTATAAAATGCCCACACTGGGGTACCGACTCCCGTTGCTTTCTGCTGCTTCAGTTCTTCTCCGGGTGAGGTGGTCCCGCTGCTGAAAGGAAGTTTCCCATCATCCTGGGCGAGGCCTGCGTGCTAAGGCTCATGATGGGGAGGGTGCGCGCGCCTGTAGCTGGAGCATCTCTGCAAAATGAAAGTTACGATTTTAAGTTTTAAATCTTGCGCTGTGATTACAGCACCGCCTAGCAACTCTGGCAGATCTCTTCTGCTGCAGACCGTAGTTAGTTGACGGACTCTCCCTGCTTCTGTCTCTCATCCAAGGTTTATGAATCACAAGGTCCCACCCAACCGCAGGTACCAACCCACGGAGTATGAACATGCAGCCAACTGTGCCACCCACGCGGTGAGTTGTACATGTCTTCTCCGGGGAGCATTCTGGTGGGACGGGACAAGACGTTGGGTGCCCTCAGTGCCCAAGTGAGGTCCAACGCCCAAGTGAGATGCCAGTGCCCAAGTCCGTGATGTCCGTCTTCTCCAACCTGGTACCAGGCCATTCTCCTTTCCGTCCCTCTTCTAGTTCCCTTTCCACCTCTCTTCCAGTTTTGGATCGTTCCAAGCATCCTGGGTAGTTCAGTTCTCCACATCCTGTCCGACAATCAGTGGGAGACAATTTCTGCCTGGATCTACGGCTTTGGCTTATCGGGACTCTTCATCGTATCCACCACTTTTCACACCATCTCTTGGAAGAAACGGCACTTAAGGTAATAATTCTCCTTCAACCATCAGGGCAGTAGCAAGACAAGCTTATTGTCAAGAGGAAGCCACATCAGATGTTTGGCCCAT
This sequence comes from Acrochordus granulatus, assembly GCA_032468055.1. Lineage (NCBI taxonomy): Eukaryota > Metazoa > Chordata > Lepidosauria > Squamata > Acrochordidae > Acrochordus > Acrochordus granulatus. The sequence continues at coordinate 125,813 of JANHZU010003750.1, forward strand.
CTAGTTTGATTAGAGCTACCAGATTTGGGCTGCAAAAATCTAGATCATCACCCGAGGATAATAGCAAATCGATGTATCTCAGATGTCTTCTCCTGATCATCCACATGGATTTGCACATCTGATTGTGCTGATCTAATGACTCTTTTAAATAATTATAGTATATAATTATATAGTATATAATTAATTAAGTTTTTCTTGAGTTTGCATACTCTGGAGTTCCATCCAGGATTTTGTCCCCATCTGCCAAGGATTGAATCTCTGCATTGCCACATCTTCTCTGTCATGGGAACCCAGAGATTTATAGTCTTGGGGTGGGCAACTTGAGATCTGAGCACCACTAGGTCCCATAAGAACCCTTATCTTGGAACCAGCACCATAACTTTCAGAAATGTTGACGAAGGATGAAGCAATATAGTACATCCTAAAATGATTTCCAGCCCTAAATCTCCCAAACTGAGCTTGGCTCTTGCCGACTTTTCCTGCTAGGAGGAAGCAAGCTCTTCATTGCTCCATTCCTTCAGGGTTTATTGGCTGACCACCTAGACTTTGAGCACCAAGAGCACAAGGACTCTCCTTTTCAGTTCTAACCAGTGCTTGGTCCAGCTCAGTACTGTATTTTGAGATTCACAAAGGTCAACCAAGCACTAAACCTCCCTTTCCCATATGCCAAAAAAATCCAGCCAGGCTCATCCTGGTAACCCAGCCCTGTGGCAATCTTATGGGCTATCGCCAGCCTTACTAAGTAGACTAGACAGGAAACACAACTAGATTAGCTGATTCTACTTTATGATAAAGCTACATCGCCACAGAATCTCGCAAGTCTGAAAGTACAATGCTCTTCCCATTTCCTTTACACCCTGAGAAACTAAGGAGGGCCTCTTCTGAGCCTCTTGCCCCACCCACTATGCAGCTGAGGGCTATGCTGTCTCTTATCTGACCATTCCATAGGCAGCGTCTCTATGTCCAGTCTCCCCAGGTCTTTCCCACATCCCATTATAACTATGGCTTTCTTGCTTATGCATGTTGGAATTGCTTCCCCAAGGTGGCAATGCAAAATTTCAGACGCAAAACAAACCACCCCCTACCTCCCCGAAACCTCACCATTCCACCAAAGAAAATGAAACTCAACAAACCCAGGCTTTCTCCCCGCATGTATTTTGCAGGACTGTAGAGCACTGCCTACACATGTTCGACAGAATGGTAATTTATTTCTTCATTGCAGCTTCCTACGCTCCTTGGTGAGTTCCCACAAACCATGTGTCGCTCTTTGCTCTTCAGCTGGGCCGTTGTGAAACTGCTGTTGTTCATCTGAATGGTTCTCTTAGGTGTGAGTGCTCGTGTGAGTGGCAGGGGTCTAGTTTTTCCATGTTTTCGTACCCTTTCAAGTAGCAAGTGGAACAATCTAAAACCACAGGATGCTGACAAGGCTTGTGTATGGATTGAACAGGCTGATGGTGCGGGGGAAGAGATGCCTGTTAAATCCAATAAGCCACCATGGATGTGGCTGGTTTCGTTGGTGCAATCACAAAATGGATGTTTTGAAGTTATCTCGGTTGCTTGCATGCGCGGACAGCTGCTGTTTCTCTCCATGACTCAATATCCCCGTTGTGCTTCCAGGCTCAACCTGCGGGAGTTGGGTCCTTGGGCCTCCCACATGCGCTGGGTCATCTGGATCATGGCCTCGGTTGGGACCGCCTATGTCTTCTTTTTCCATGAACGGTGAGTGTGGACGAGGAGGGCAAAATCCAAAAACCGGAGCTGTCTCTCTCGTTAGTCCATACCGCCCTCACGCGGAATGAAATATATCACAATTGCAAAAAACGCCAACTTTCTCCAAAGGGCAACTGGACTTCTACCAGGAGATGCCATTGGAAGACATCCAAGAATCCAAGTCCAGCTGCTTTTTGAAGAAAGTCGGCGTGTTTTGCAATTTGCTACCAATCGCGACCTGGATTAATGAGAATATACATAGACATATCACAGGGACGGTTCCTTTTTACGTGGTTCGTTTTTTAATCGTGGTTTGGTCATTGAAAAAAGTTAGAAATGTGACTGGAAAATCAAGAAGAGGGAAAAGCTTACCCCACAACTTGTGGGGCCAAGTGGTTCAGACGGAGGAACAGAGTTTTTTCAACAGCTGTTCCCCTTACATAGCTGGATGCTCGACCTCTGGGGCGGTGTATTTCGCAACTCCCGACCCCTGTGGTTTAGAAACTATGGTTTATGGCTTCTTGGGGGAGGCGAGCCCAGACACCTGGGCTTAATTCAGCAACTGGTTGAGCCGATCGTGGCTTTGCTTGAGGTGCAAACTCCGTCAGGGCTTCTCAGGCTCAGCTTGGCTTTTCTTATCTCCAGATACAAACTGGTGGAGCTGCTTTGTTACCTGGTCATGGGTTTTTTCCCTGCTGTAGTCATTCTCTCCATGGTAAGTGACCCAATGGAAATGCAGAATGGGACAGGGCCCACAGGTGGGTCGCCCTCCTGGAGAATCAGGAGTTTCATGGATAATGGGGTTTCTTCTCCCAATCTCCTGACCCCCTCCTCTGCTTATCCTGGTTATTTCAGCCTAACACTGAAGGTCTGGTGGAGCTGGTGGCTGGCGGCATTTTCTACTGCTCGGGCACAATCTTCTTCAAGAGTGACGGACGCATCCCCTTCGCCCATGCCATCTGGCACCTCTTTGTCGCTGTTGGAGCCGGTACTCACTATTATGCTATTTGGAGGTATCTCTACCGGCCAGATGCTGTTGAATCAAAAGTCTCCAGATAGACAGTCGCCTTATGGATTCTGAGATGCAGGATCAGGGAGAGGAGATCCTTCTTTCCCTCTTTTTCTCTCTTCTGAAAGGTTGATCCTACTCTTCCATACTCCTCAGGACTTCCAAGGCGAGATGGTAGCTTTTAGAAAAGACTCCTTGCCCCATCTTGCCCAAGCCCAGGACTCTGAAGGTCCAAAGTTTTTTCTTTTACTACAAAAGAACTGTGACAGCGTCCTGAGAGGAAGGTTTGGTTACACAATGAACAGCCAATGGGTCTTAATGAAAAGGAAAGTCAGGAGGCAATCACTTTTCCAAAAGGGCTGGAAACATCTGCTGCTGCGTCTCAAGAGCCCAAGAACTCAATCGGGAGTTGGTAAGGGAGACTGCTAGAGGTCCATCTGTTGTGTTCCCATTCTCCTGCCACGAAAGAAGTCATCTTCTGGCCTTCTGCTCTACCTCTTATGACGCATTTAGCTGATCCTCTCTAAGCCCTTCCAGAATGATTGTTGAGGTTGATCTGGCTTGTCTTTGGCTTAGCTTCTGTGAGGTCACAGGTGGTAGAGTCAGAGTGTTGGAGCAGGGGCATCCAACTGTGGCAACCGAGATGTGCGGACTTCAACTCCTAGAATTCCTCAG
>JANHZU010003752.1:0-10362 GCA_032468055.1 Acrochordus granulatus
CATTGTTTTAATTGTTGCTTATATTTACATCAGATAAAGATTATAAAGAGGTAGGAGTCTGGTATGTTTGGACGGCCTCAGAGTAGGGATAACTACAATAGCAACTGCCTAAACATTCCCCTGCATTAAAAAGAAGCAAAGACGAATATTTTGTAAAATACTGGTTATTTTTACTTCTGCAGATGCTGCCTCTTTGACTTACAAAATTGTTTTGTATTATATTATCAATTGTTTCTAACTGATACAGCTGTCCCACAATGCAGCTAGATTTCAGTTTATTTCCTTTTCTCAACAATGCTCCTTTATGCGTCAGTAATGACCCTGACTTGGCTTGTACCAAACCTAAAATGCAGCTAACTTGTCACACTGCAGATTGTTTCAGGTAATTCATTGAAAGGGGATTAATGTATCACTATTTAAGGCTGTAGTATTAAAGAAGGCCAAAAAAGCAAGCACCTATAGTAGAGAAGATAGCTTGGCATAAATTGGGACTTGCGTCCTAAGATAAGCTAAGTAGGACTATTGATGCCTGTTCTGGGTCTTAAAAAAACAGAAATATGTAGCCAATATGTAAATATCCTTGAGGAGCTTTGTAACATGTTTAAAAGTAGTCTTCCAATGCTGCTTAGATTACTTCCACAAGGTCCACCAACAGTGGAGATGACCCACCAGAAAACACATTCAAGTTTCCTTCAAACTTGGAACCACTCCTGGAAATCTTAGAAACTTCCCATAGATGACATATATCACCTGGATGTGTCATTAAATTACTATAATAAACTATATGTATTGAATGTTAAACATGAGCATAATCCTGTTCAAAATTTAACACTGCCCTGATTTATGATAAATTATGATTACATGTTAAAATTTTTATTTAGTTTAGTGTTAGGAATAAAAGATATGACTACATAAAAGAAAAAATGAAAATAAGAAAGGACATTATGGATAGAAAATAAAGTATTAGTAAATACACAGAATTTTAAATTGTCATAAAATTTAGAATTCATAATTTCATGAATTAAATTAACTGAATATATAAAACTAAAACCCCTGTATCATCTTGAGAAATGGTACCACCATAAAATTCTTGAGTTGTAATATTTATATCGATTTCACGCAATATATCATTATCTAAAATAAATGCAGACAGTTTTATAAAAAGAAGAAAACAGAAAAAAATACTAAAAATAATCACTGAAAGCAATATTAAATTCTGAATTCCCTTCCATTCTTCCTAGTTGGTGATGACATCAAATTACTTATAAATATTTAATTTGCTTCTGGTTATTACTTTTAAATGAAATATTTTATTCTTAATATCATACTCTAAACCAATGTTTCTTAACCATGACAATTTTAAGATGTGTAGTCTTCAGCTCTCAGAATTCTTCAGTCAGCATGCTAGAGATTCATAAATTAGGCAGTCTGATATAGGTGCTGGCCTAGAAACCAGCCACTCGCTCTCAGCCCTACCTACCTCACCAGATGCTGTTGCGAGAAAAATAGGAGAAGGAAGGTGTATTATGTATATTTGCTGCCTTGGATTATTTATAAAAAATAATAAAGGTAGTATAAAAACATCAAATAAATAAAACTGCCTGAACCTAATCTTTTGTGAATCAGAGTTCATTCATATTACTTTTCAAATATAAAGTTGCAAATAATACTCATGCATTATAAAATTTAGTAAATTATATGAACAGATTAGCAGTTCTGAATTTTGTGTACTATCCTGGTAACTCATAAAAATCAAAACTGCAGACAGCACAAAGTGATACATCACAGTGTGAATAAACTGTTGCTGGAATAAGCTATTTAAGTTGGAAGAAATAGATGTTTGTTCAGTGTTTAAAAGAGTTGTTTCAACTGTTGGCAAGTCTGGAGTTCTGTAGATTCCAATGCACCATAATATTTAGATCCTCAATTCTACATAATCTCCTACACTTTGTCCATTAAGGAAATATCTCCAGGAAATTAATCCATCAGAGGTTAGTCTCCCAGTGGTCAGAGTTTCAGCAACTAATTGCCTTTTCAACAGTCTGTAGCTCAGAAGCAATTAGAGCAGTCCCGAGACACAATGAGCATGTTCTATGAGCAACACTAAAATTTAGCAGGGCCAGTAGCAACAAGTAACATTATACAGGTTCTATAAATTGAAAGAAAACAGAAAAAAAAATCTCTTAACCTCTTTCCTTAATCAGGCACTCAACCCAGGTTCACAGGCACAATGTACAAATGCATAGGGCCTTGACAGAGTAAATGTAAAGTCAGTATATCTGACAAAAGAATTATGGAAAGCAAGTTCAGACTTAGTTGCAAAAAAAAAAGGACAATGATTTGTCTTACTATCAAATCATAACAAAGAAGTCTTCAAGAAAACTCCCTGGACAAAAAATGCTTTGTGTGGTCCACACAAGTCTACAATACATATGCATTGATCGGAGGTCCCAACATTTTTCTTTCTGCCGCAAATGTATCCTAGTGTCAACATGATGTTGACCATATTGACTGGAAATGACAGAGGTTGTTATCCAACATATCTGAAGAGACTTGGTTGAAGTAGGCTGTTTTATATACAGGGTTAAATTAACTCTTAAAAGTTCTCAGCCAGACCTAGAGAATTTTCTAATGCTGTAATCCTTCTATTACTTAGTTGGGAAAGATTCCTGAGCGGTCTTCTTACTTAGCATTAAAAAAAAGAATGCATGCATCCACTCCACTTCTGGAAAGTTTCTATTTTATTGTGAATTTATATATTATGCAACCCACAAATAAATGAACCATGGATTCTCAAATTAATTGAATGATTTGGGCTCAGACAGCACAATGAATCATATGCTAAATGAGACTATATGACATACTGACCAACAAAATTAATCACATTTTAGACTAGCATATTATCTGAGCAGTTTTCTACTGGTCCCTGAACCCCACATTCTTCATATGATCAACTCTGTGTGAACATATACACCTGCACATAATTGTGCTGTTGCCTGAGAAGCTCTACTAATCCATATTTATCATACAATTATTTTTTCTGCCACAGAAATCCTAGCTAGTATCTACTATGTGATCTTTTGACTCTCTTGTTATGAATCAATAAGAACATCTTGGAAAACCTAAAGTGAGTTATCTGCTCTTGTGTTTACACTCTTGGGAAAATCTTACTGTATCCTGTAAGCACCTTACTTTGTTCTGACAATGTCTGGACTCAGTCCGTTCTTAGGCACTTTATGAAACCATTCCACTACTTGAAGAAAGCACATAGATTGACTGACATCTGGTAAATGTTGGTGTTTATATTTAGCTTTGGAACTTCTGACAACTCAGTCACTGCAAATATATTTGCTATAATGTGAGACAGTTCCAGTTCTTCCTTGGACGAAGTACCGCTGAAGACTTGCCTTCCTAAAGAGTGTTATTTGGTGGGACTCAAAAGAAGAGCCTTTTCTGCCATGCCCCTACCTTTTGGAATATCATCCTCCCTGAGATTAGACTGGCCCTGTCCCTATGGGCTTTTTGTAAAGCCTTGAAAATTTAATTTGTGCCTAAGCCTGGGGCACCGGACATATGACAGGTGCCTTCTCCTGTTTGTGTTGATAGTTGTTTGAACAGGTTGTGTTGATAGTTGTTTGCCTAATTTTTTATATTCTGTATTTTATGTATGTGTATTTATTGTAAGCTACCTAGAGTCATGTAAAAGTGAGATGGGCAGCTATGTAAATCAGATTAATTAATAAATAAACTATTGTACTTCAGAATTAAACCCATGATAGAATAAATTCTAAATAAAGCTGAAATGTTCCAGCAGAAACATCTGAATATCTTGGCTCAGCTTACCGGCAATTAAGACACACTGGAAATCAGAATGAGAACCTGGTACCAGTAGACAGATTCCACTACTTAAGAGGAAGTACTTAAGCCTGCTGAGAGGCAGTGCTGCATACCATACACTCTAAGGCAACAAAGAGCAATTAGTTTGTATGTGGGGATCATTCTTCTTAGTTATTATTTATGCCGTCACATCTTTTATGTTTTCCTAGCTTGTTTTTTTTATTCAGCAATTCTAAATAGACTGTATTTGCCCCCCTTAATCCTAAGTCAATGTAATTTAGTATTTTAATATTTGCCTCTTTTATCACTTTCAGAGAAAGTTTTTCATAAAAATTCATCAAAATTCTCTCATATACCCCTTTGTCTCCAAGAGGAATTGTAAGTATTTAATTAGTTAATACATCCCAGCCATCTTTTTTTGACCTGTAGCACAGATGCCTACATAATGTTTTGATCTGCAAAGCTGATATGCCTCTGTTTTTTTTCCCTCTAGTTGTTCTGTTTCAAAGATCTTGAAGGTGGGGATTATCAGGCTACCTTCGTCACTTTGTTAGAAATTTCAGGCTAGTCTTGATCCATTTACCTTGCTTCAATCAAGGAATTTGACAAGGGAGTTTTCCACTCTCTTCCATTTCTATTGTCTTCTTGTCTGTTCTCATTACTGTGAAATCAGAGTTTGATGGAAATAGTAGAACAAATGATGTGACTTATGAGAGAATTTTTAAGCACAGTCTCTTACAATTATGACTGTCAAGGCTGTTGTGATGAGCTCCTGGATTTTAGAAGTCACAACTACATTTCTATCTCTATGAGATGGGTCGCCTGGGATTTTAATATACCTTTGGAATATTTGGAGCATTAGTAATTAAAAAATGAATTATAGGTAGTGACAGCAGTATCCACTGGAGGGAATCAGAAAAGCCAAGATGCTAGTTGTACAATGTTATCTAAGCCCCAAACCTTTTGTGTGCATGTCACTCTTATCCACATATAGAAAAGGAACAGAACATGGATTGCAATCTCATCTTGATATCTTAAGACTCCAGAGAGGCATCCCTTTGCACCCATGTGACTTTTGCCATACCTTTCCAATCTACTGCCGTCCAGGTCCTCAACAACATAGCCATTCTCATGGGGGTCTGCAGGAGGGGGAGGGATGGATGTTATGAATGTGCATCACAAAACATATTCTCATATGCAACACTGCAATGCAAGTACAAAAACTATGAGATGCACTGAGATGCCCTGTTGCACATTTCATCATTTTTGCATCATCACAATTTCTATGACCGTGCTTGGTCCAGGGTGACCCAAAATGCTTCCTCCTACACTCAACTTCACACAATTTAAAATATTTCTGGTTTTTTTTTAAATTCCCTTTGCTGTAAAATGCCTTCAATTATTTCTCTGGATCTCCACCCTTCTTAGGCAAGTGAAAAGATATAATAATAATAATGACCCGTTCATGTGAAGACCTGCAATCTGATTTGGTTTTTGTTGAAAACTAGTGATGCCTCTTTGTCTGGAGTATTTTAATGATAAAGGCAAAATATACTGGCATGGAAATTCTCACTCACATCAACCAGCATGTCAAGCTTCACATACCTGCCTCTAGGGCTTCTTATTCAAGGCATTCCAGCTTCTGTTTCTACTTGCATCTACACTGTGATGTCAGCACAGAAAATAATCACTATCAAACATTGTAAATGACATGTTTGGGGTGAAGTGTGTGAAGACCTATTGGGAAGTAGAATCTGGTTCCAAGTGACTTCCTAGTTCAGGCAAGCAAGTCATCTGGGAACATAGACTAGTGCCATTTATCCCTTCTTTGTTCAATGTTCAGGTTATGAATAGCCTTGTTTACAGAGCCAAGTATTCCTTCTTTTATTTTTATAAACTGGTCAGAAACTTTCATTTACTAATAACTCAGTTTATTCACAAAAACTTTAGATAAGTCTGCTTTCTCTGGTGGAATCCAAATTACTTAGCTAATTCCTGCTTCTGTTCTTTCTAAGCTTTCTTTATTATCTAGGGTATAAATATTCTGTTTTCACTTAATAGAATCCATATCATGGTATTTCCCATTCATTAAATCATCAAATATTTGCAATTCACAATACCCAAGAAGCACCATTGGATATTATTCTTAGATAATACAAACTTTTTCCCTAGACTTCCCTGCGGCTTCCTGTCTGTCAGGAAGCTAGTTCCTCATCCCAATGAACTATACTTATTTTAAATTATTCTTTTGCCTATATAATACTGTATATCTATACAATTACTGGTTTCTCGGTACAAATATTAAAAAATCTTTCTAAAAAGATTGTTCACAATTACATGTTTTTTATTTTCCTTATGGGATTCAGAAGTTAAACTCAGGACCAGCTATTATTCTAAAAAAGGAGCTACATAATTCTTATAAAACATGTACTTCATGATGGTTATTGGAATTATTTTTACAGGCTGATTTTACATACTATGCAATACTTTCTTAAAATCAAGCCAATGAGAATACAAATTTGTTTCCAAGGCCCAAACTAGGATTTATGTTGACTCATGATTAGTTGTGTTGGGCTTACTTTGTGGCATGGAGAAGAGCTCCATAACTCAATGGGTATTTTTGTGCTAGAATTTGCTTTGCAATTTGAATCCATATTTTTTTCCTGAATTATGGGAATTTCTTTTGTGGATCATGAGAAGTAATTATAATATTAATATAATTCTATTTCTTTTAAACAACTCTGTGAACTAAGGGGCATTACCTCTTATGAATTATCAGGACATCTCCATCTAATCATTATGCTTGGTAAAGGTGGCCATATTTCTTCTCCTAGTTACATGAAAAAAAACTCATCTATTATAATTGATATAGAAATCAAATTCAGATACTATTTTTCCTTCTATTTGCCCATCAGATGTAATCTTGGCAGAAAACACAACTTCAAAAAAGAGGCTGGAGTGCTTTTTGCATTTGCTGAATATTGAGATAAACAATATAATACAATATAAATTAAGGTCACACAATAAAATACAAATAAGGCCACTCTATTAAAATTATGCTGATTACAGAAATATAGAAAAACTTATGTTAAGATCTTATGCTCCATGTTGTTATTACAAACAGGTATAGACAATGTCATATAGATAATGGTCACTGGAATGACTCTTTCAGTCAGGTTTGTCTGATCAGGGGAGGCAAACCCCCACTGGCATCTTTTTGTCTAGGAATTAATCTCTATTAATCTCTACTTCTAGTCTTTCTCTGAAAAAAGTTAAATGTGAAAGATATACTGCACACACACAATGACCAACCATTTGAACTCAGTATGAGATGCTTTGGTAAACAGTTGTTTGATACTCCTGAAAGTTTCATCATGTTGCCAAATGTTTTGTCATTTAAAGACTTCAGGATTCTGCCAGTGATGGTACAATTTATCCAAGGTATTGACCCATAGTCAAAACTAATTGGTGGTTAAATGTGTGTGTGGGGGAGCAGCCTATAGTCTATATTCCAGCCATATATGTTCTGCAAAGACAAAAAATGTATTGAACACTTCCAAAGTTCATGACATTATGCTCTATAATGCAGGAAGGATGGCAAAAGACCCTTGTTTAGGGCTCTTCACATACACCATTTGGCAGATACTTCAGTACTGGGACAACTAATATTCCCAAACAGTGCTACATCAAAAGACTAACCATGCCATGCACTAGGACATGGTTCTTCACAATGGCTGGCTTAATGCAATGGGCTAAGCCATGGTTAATTTTAATAATAGATTAAAATTTTAATTTAATTTAAAAATTAGGTTCATATAGCATTTTGCTTGTTTTGTGCCTACAAGTCAGCAGTGACTCCTGGAGACTGCCTGTACTAATTCTTGGTAAGATTTCAGAAGTGGTTGCTACTGCCATCTTCCTAAGGATGAGTGAGACTGACTGATCTAAAGGCACTAAGGCAGAACTAAAGCTCACAATCTCCTGGTTTCTAGCTGGATGTCTTAACCACTACATAAAATTGGCTCTCTCGTACCCCATACTAAGAGGTAAAACATAGTCACTGACTTTTCTACACCACAATAAAGCAAATTGAAACCAATGGCATAATGCAATTTAGCACCAATTTAGTAAGGATTTCACATCTTTTCTGACATAAGTCATGATTATTCCACCTTAACTCCTCTTTATCTACTTTCCTTTCCTTTGTATTTCTTATCTTTTGAGATAGAGTGGGCAAATATAACACACTTAAATAAATTCATCTGCTAAACTTCAGTCTAAAAATGATCTTGCTTTAAACTTGAGACAAAAGACAGTATTTTGTAGGGTGCTAAGTCTAATCATACTACTAATGATTGTTTAATACATTTATATGCTGCCTAACTCCCAGCAACAAATGATTGCTGCTATTGTTTTCCTTCCAGTACTTGAAGATTACATGGTAGTGAGTCACTAATTGCAATGTTTGCATTTATCCCAGGCTCATATACTTGTCAAGTTCTGGAAGAATTACAAAAACAGCAAAATTTAACCAACAATTATAAAGGAATGAAATTAGTGAGTGTAACTGCAATGGCTGTCATACAATGACAAAGTCTCATAAAATGAATTCTTTCCCCAATTTGAGTCACTCGTAATTTCTGTGACAGGTTCTTCGTATCCATGAGCTTTGGTCCTTTCAGATACAAAGCTGAAAATAAAGAGCATTTTAATAAAAAACAGGATCCATTATATTGTTTTAAAAAGGAATAAAAATAGTGAATCTTAAGCAGAGACAGGGAACTCCAGTTTATTTGTTTCTGTTTGTACTCACGTATACTACCCACTCATAGATAGCTTACATGTATATAACTTTAAAAATCCATAAAACCACAACAAAATAATTCACAGTAAATAGAAGGTAAGAACTTCTTGCCTCAGTGCTCTTCAGAATAAGACTATTTTTTCCATTGTTCTAAAAGTTATGAAAGTAGAGGCATATCTGACCTTGGAACATGTTATTCCAGAGAGAGAGTGCCGCTACAGAGAAAGTTCTCTGAATGCGAAGAGAGGGGATGCATTCTATCTGCTAGACTGTGCAGAATAGGCAAATTCTTTCTGGAAGAGATGGCCTCTGAAATAAGATGCTGAGCCATAACTTCTAACTATCTGAGCCAGGATAGCCAAATTCAAGAACATAGGCCAGAGTATAATAGCATTTCAAAATATATGAGTGCTCCATATCTTCTCTCCAGAATGATAAGCAGGCTTAGTCCTATCTGGAATACCATGGAGGGGTTGTGTGTGTGAGGTTTGTAATGGAGGCAGAGTCAGCTCTATGAAGTTTATGGTTGTCGGCTAGCTAACTGTATCCAGTAGTCCATAGTCATGGTGGGGGAAGCACATCACTTAGCTTTCATATAATTGCATGAGGCAAATCATAACTCTAGGTATGTGACTAAAATCTCCATAATTTCCAATCGGCACAGTCAACAATAATTGTAACCATTAGATATATGAAGAGTGATAAACTAGGAACACTGAGGTAAACCTACTGGATAGAAAGAGCTGCATCCAAGACTTCCATATGGGAAGTCTAATGAGAAGTCTGATAGTCAAACTCTGTGTTCCATAATTCTCAGTTTTTTAGTTTAATATCTATTAGCAAAGAGTTACAGGAAAAGCTTATATTTTGATTCCATCTTGCAGTTGTCCATACATTTTGGCCAACTTATGGCATGTTTAACATCTGTCTTCAGTATTTGCAACTGTCTCAAAGGAATTCCTGTATCTGAGAAAAACTGCCCTATTGTGAGGCATAAGAACATGTTTCCAAATGTAGCCTCTTTTCAGATTTGGCAAGCTGGAAAATGAACTGGTAAAGAATGTTTTTGATGCCATAAATATAGTTAAGTGCCATTTTTTCTCTTTGATAATTTAAATGCATCACAGATAATTGTGGGACAAGAATGATGCAAGAGATAAGTTATTTCTTTAACTAGTTGCTAATGAAAACTTTCTAAGGTATGATGCCCTGAAAAGCCATAGCAACCTTCCACTCCTTATTCTAAAATCATTACTAAAGCATGGCATAGTTTGCAAACAGCAAATGGTAAAAAAAAGATGCAACAAGTATTTTCAGTGACTGACTGGATTTCTTTACTGGCATCAGTGAAGCCTAATTTCATAGTGCATTCCAGGTTGTTATAACTGAACACAGATTTCCAGTAGAGAATAACTCCATAAAGTACAGCACACAATGTTTTCCATTCCCTTTCTGCATCTGACTGTGAGTGCTGGCAACTGACAACACAGCTTCCCATCATTTTGAGGAATAAAACTGATGAAAATAGGTGCATCACATTTTTTAAAAAAATAAAGTTTCCCCCCTTCAATTTTTTTCCAAAACCAGTCCTATCTATTTGTGTGAGGTGGCCTCATCATTTTGAACAGACCAGAAAAAAATGAAAGTAATATTTTCTGTATTTGGAGGATGAGAAAATGGAACATTACCCAATTTGTGCATTCCTTGAGTAAATCAGGTGT
>JANHZU010003752.1:10998-21461 GCA_032468055.1 Acrochordus granulatus
TACAATCCCTTATTGAAACCATAGTACATCCAGGCAAATGTTTTCAAAATCGTCCTACTCATCTGATAAATTTCTCCTCAGTTATGTTCAGATTTGCCTATTGCTTTCATCCAGCCTGACCTACATCACAGAATTACCATAAGGCTAAAGCAGGATTATTCTGTCATATCATTAATAGCTCTGGCTAATAGAAAATTGACTGCAGAACGTACAGCTTGGTTTACTTTATGATGCATTTTTTTATGATATATAAGAACACAACTCTTTTTCTGTAATTTATTACCTTGAAAGCTTCTCGATAAAGAGGTCTTTGCCAAATCCAGTTCAAACTTTGTATTTCGAAATTGGAACCTCAGTGACTTGTTATCTGGATTGTTATGCTGTAGCTTGTCAGAATGGTTGCCTGTCTGTTAACTAGGTGTGACTTACCAATATTTGCATTTGCCCAACCTATCAACTCTAACCATTTAGAATTTGAGGTCCATCAGCATCTAAAAACAAGGTGGAAGTCCCACCTCTTTGTACTTGCATTAGTATTAATCTATGAAAGGGTGGGATTTAACTGCTCTATCATGGCTGCCATCTTGTGGTCATAAAATCTTCTAAGGAGAAACTTCTGCAGATAGATTTGGCTCTTGTTTTATAAAATGCTCCTTCATTGCCTGGATGTTAGTGCTGAGGTCAATACCAAAGTGAAAGCTTGAGAAAAATATCTGGAACAAAAGCTAGAAGTTTGGAAACAATTAAATGCACACTCCCATTTCTTCATTCCCTGGAATGTTAATTGGACAAAACACAAATATAGCCCTGTTAAAGACAATAACTACATTTGGGTTGCAGTGCTAAGCTGGAAACCCTAAATGAGTCCAGTGGAACTTACTTCTAAGTAAATATGTTAAAGATTGTGCTGTAGGCAGTCAACATAGGAATTATTTTTTGTTTGATCTATGCAAATTCTATCACTACCTTTTTTTTCCTAGCCATAAAAAGAATGAAATTTGTCTTGACAAGTATAACCAGAGCTACGAGGATAGTTAGGTTAAGGATATTTAATTTGCATGGAACATGAAATTCCATTTTGGTGGGTTTGGAGGATTAAATGTAGTTGCTGGCCACAAAATAAGAAACCAGAATTTTCAAGCCTGAAGGTAATTCTCAAATACAAAGGAAGCTGTTGCCTCAAATTTATCTCAGACGTTTGGATTCCCCATTTAAGAAGGAACTTCAAAGCCTGATCCAACAAAGAAGATATACCAGCCTGACTTTGAGGTTACCAAGCTGTATTACTGGAAGCCATGTCCTTGTTCCCAGCAAATAACATGAATTACAATTTTCCATTTTAGAAAAATAATGGTTCTGACATTACAGCAATGAACAACATGTCAGTTTGCAAAGAACCAAGGTCTGCTGATTCGGAGCCATCATTGCTCTGGTTTTGTATAATGAGTGACTGAGAAGATCATGAAGAGCTTTGCTTTCACTGAAGATTCCAGAATTCCATTTCCTTCTACTACTTTCAGATGTTGAGGAAATACCTTTGTTTAACTTTGTTAACCAAGTACAATGGTCCATGAGTTCAGTTCCTAGTAGTGGATATGAACAATGTTTCTCAGTCTTGGCAAGTTGAAGATGGATGGACTTCACCTCCCAGAATTCACCAGCTAGCATGCCTCCTGATGGTCAGTGGAACTTGTTTCACTAATGACCACGTAGACATGTTAGACTTTTGTTGAGGTGGTGCATTAAGACACAAACTTATTGTTTTATAATGCAAATATAGTATTTATTATGTAAAATTATATAAAATATAATTTTTATGAAAAAATAAAGTGGGTATAATTACTTATCCTATATAATCTTAATGCTCGATTGTTTAATGTTCCATGCTCTTGTGTCTGTCTCTTACTTTCTTACTGCCAATTTTAATCCATGGGTTTTCTATTGCCATAAATTTTATAAAACTTATTTAATCACTACATTTCTAGGTTCTATGTATTTTCCTTTTTCACATTTCTTATCTCTCCATTTTTCTTATCTTATTTCCTAAGTCTTGAAGTCTTTCTTATTTCCCATGTCATCAGGTGTTGTAACCAAATTGCCCATGTATACATGAACATCCCTTTTCTTCCTTCTCTAAGATCTCATGGTCCAGGGGCTTTTCCTCTCTCCCTCCTTTTTTGCACTGCCCAGAGCACACAAAGTCTTTTCTTCCTGGAAGTGGTTTATAGAACTCTGCATCTGGGCTGCTGCAAACTGTGGCTTGCTCTGCTTGCTTCTTTACAGATGCTGGTCAGGGTCTTTTCCACAACACCCATCTTTGGGCTGTACATCAGCATGTCTTGGTAGCTTGGAGACTGCTTCAAAGCTTGCTGTTTCTTCTGTGATCCATAAGTTTGCTCACGTTTGGAGGTTTTTCTCATTTCCTTGGTCAACTTCTTTGTCACACCCACCAGAGGAGCACTGGGTTCCTTCTCTGTTTGGGCCATGCTGTATCATTAAGGAGAAGGTGAGGCTATTATTCCTAAACAACACCGAAATTCTGAATCTTAGAAATGCCCATTCATTTACAGCAATGAGTTCATCCTTCCGATAATTATTTGTTATTTCTAAAAGGTGTATGTTTGGTTTCTGGCTGCTCAGTGGGAAGAAATCTCACCCCCTCCTCAGTCTGCACTTTGACTAGTCACAGAGATTCTTCATCTTTAGTTCTTGAAAGGATTGCACTTTTCAGATGTAATTTCGGGTTTCTTAATGAGAAATGGGTAAGAGTCATGGGTAAGAGGACCTTTCCACAAATCCAATTGATTTGTTAAATTTATACACTGCCCAACTCAAAACGACTCTCGGCAGCTTAGAGTAAAAACAAATAGTAAGAACAATTCACACGCTTTAAAAACCCTTAAAAAGAAACCCAACTGGATTGAGAGTGAAGGAGCCAAAAGATATAAATGGGGGATGGAGATGACTACTAAACTTCCAACCACCGCCATGATGATGTACCCCCGTGTAACTGTGTTGCAGTAATTCAAAGCAGAGATGACAAGGGCAATTTCATCCTTTCCTGGACTGGGAGGCCCTTTTCCCAGTCATTCCTGCCTTGGTCACATCCTGCTTGGCTTACCTAAATCCTTTTGAGTTGGTTAACAACCCAACAAATGGATATATAGTATTATTGTTTTATTATTTCTAAATATTCTTAAAATCCAAATTCAGCAGCAAGCAGAAATAACCTTGGATTTTCAACTTTCAAAATGCCTCAGCTGTACACAGAGAGAACAGTTCTTATACTGAGAGC
Source organism: Acrochordus granulatus (assembly GCA_032468055.1). NCBI lineage: Eukaryota > Metazoa > Chordata > Lepidosauria > Squamata > Acrochordidae > Acrochordus > Acrochordus granulatus. The sequence goes on from JANHZU010003752.1 coordinate 14,294, forward strand.
TAACAGCCTACAGCTTTCTGCACTGCTCTCAAAGGTTTTGGTAAGTTTTTTTTCCTACTGGATTCAACATTTTCCTCTCTCACTCATTCTGAATATGAATTTTCAGCCTGTATTCTTGAAATATTTGGCCAGGCCAAGACAATCTATCTGCTATGTTGTTATTAACATCAGTAACATAACTCTGTCATTATAATAAGCATTAATTTTGTGACTTTAATTAAAACAGGATTTTATTAGAGAGTGGTATCAGTCAGTACAACCAAATGACTCATTCCCAAAATGCTACTGAACAACAACAAGAGCTGCCATGACAGTATTAATTGCCTGTTCTTGAAAATATTTGTCAAAAATTATTGTACTAAAATATCAGGAAAATTGCCATATACAAGTTTAATCTTTTATATTAAAAAGATTTTGAAAGGGAGGAACAGTATATAAATTGCTTTGTAGATTTAGTCCCACTTGCAAAATGATCTGTAGAATTCACTGCTATGTGATGCCTTCTAATTTGAATGGCTTTAAAGGATTTGACAAGTTTATGGTGTATCATTATCAACTGTTCCTTCTCATAATGGGTACATAATGTGCCCATATACATCACATCTCTGAAAACCATTTCTGCGGAACAGCCATCCTCTTGTCCTGCTGACGGCTATACATTAACTGTATAGCTGGCAACTTAAAAGATAGAACAATGGACTAGATAAACTGTTAACCTGATCCAAGGTTTTTCTTAATTAAGTATTGGGAATAAGTGATTCAGCTGTTCGTAGAAGCTCCTTATTTTTTAAAAAGGGAAATGTGGCACCCATCTAACAGAAATGAAGACTGTCAGGTATTTTTTAAGATCTAATGCTGAAATTACTTTAAAAGGATCTCAATGGACCTCTCACAAGCTAATTATAATAGACTTCTTCTTTACTTCCTCTGTTACCACAACATCACTAAAATCTCTGGTTTAGAAAAATTAAGCAAGTGCAATAACATCTCTCTCCTTTGTTGCTTTGTATTGGCTTCCCTTCTCACTTTGCCTCTTTCCCTATAAACAACCTAATATTACAAATGGGAAAGCCAGTCCCCCATTTATAGTTTGTAATGCAATTCAGCTTTCTTAGTTTAGGTACAGTCTTACTAATCTGCTTTACCAAGCAAGTAAATGACCATCTCTCACTCTGGTTCCAGGATGTCTGGGAGCTTGGGACCAGCTTTGAGGGTTAGGGTTTTAGCCAACAGCAATTTGAACCATTACACTACCATCCATCTCAAATATCATTGTGTTCCATTAGTAATTCTCATAGATTACTAGAAGCTAATGGTCATAATTTAATTACAAAGCATATGCTTGGGGAGCAGAAGGGTTTCAGTCTCCAGGTCCATGACAGAGGAGATGGTGCTGTTTGTATAAACATAAATCTACATGCACTTTCATAACCAGCTGAACTGATCCTTCTCTGTCCCTTTTTGTGTGCCTGCCTGCCTGCCTGCTTGCCTTCCTTCCTTCCTTCCACTCTGTACTTCTTGGGATATGGTGTGGCCCTGGGAACAGCAAGAGACAAGATGCAATGTTTTGCTTCAAACTGTATCAGATTGACTTTGTTAGATATTTAGTATTACTATACTTTCCCCATTCCTTTTTCTTCCACATCTTGATGCAACACGAACATGGGAGCTATCTTTGCATTCTTTATTTCAAACTAACATTTACTGCTTTAACCAGTCAACTGTTGCTAAGAGACTCAAGCCTACCTCAAAGTCATAGTGTGGAAATCCAAATTCTAAATTCTTCATGTTCAGCTCTCACCCAGTAATTAACAGAGCCTTCCTGAAGTCTGGATGAGGTAACTAGAAGTGGTAGAAAATTGCAAGGAGGTGGCCAAAGCCAGGTAGTGTGCAGTGGAGATAGATGAAGACAGAAAAAGCCAGGAAGAACCCAAATAGCTTTGTTGTTCCTGCCATCAGCAGAGAAAGAAAGCAATTTTGCACTCTTTTGCTTAGGAGAGGGAAAGCAAGTTTTCAGCAAAAAGTAAAAATTTATCTTTTCTAGCAATGGGTAGAAAATTTTAGATTTTATACAGCTGTCAGATATATAGGAGCAATTTTAGATTTTATACAGCTGTCAGATATACAAGTAGTCCTTCGCTTACAACAAATTGCTTAACAACCATTCAAAATTACGATGGACCCCCAAAAAGTACTTACAAGCCTGTTCTGAAGTTCTGAAGGCTGAGACCCCCCTCTGATCACATGACTGCATTTTGGGCACTCAGCAACCAGTCTGCATTTATGGTTGTTTGTAGTATCCCCTGGTTATATAACCACTATTTATTTTTTTGCCAAAAACCAGCATTTACTTCCAGTTAGCAAAAAATATTGTAAAATTAGGTTCGTCATTTGGGTGACCCACTTTACAAATGTCACAATTTATGACTGTACTGGGCAGGCTCCATTATGATTGTAAGTCAAGGACTACCTGTAGATGGAAATATTCTTCAATTTAAAAAAATACTCTATTTTTCCCCAAAAAATCTGTGCATTTGTATTTCACTACTCTGGGCTCATTCAGATATGATAAGATATGATAATGTGAAATGATGGTTGTTCTTTGATCAAAACCATGTGGAGAATAAACAAATGAGGTGTGATTATTAAGATGTTGAATTGGGACTGACAAAACTCCTACCCACCACACTACTCAAACTCAGTACTGTAGGTAACTTTGTGCAGATCAAACTGCTGCTGTTAAGATGATAAAATAAAGAAGTTACAGTATTCCTTGGGGCAAGGGGCATGAGATGACATGATGCAAATGATGAATGCAACTTGTGTCAGATATCACAAGATAAGCACATCATTACATTATTTGCACAATGATGGGATGATAGATATTATCATTTTGTTATCATAGTGGCTTGTTATAGAAACCAATTGGAGAGATTTTTAATGTGCATCACCTTTTGAGCTCTCAAATAATAGAATGGTAAAAATAAAAAAAATACAATCAACTCAAAGTCTAAAGTCTCACTTCACTCTTGACACTTTAAACTTAATAATTTAATGATTAAAGAGAGAGCTGGAACTCTGATATAAATGAATTAATTAAAAATTAATGCTGGTTAGAGCAAGCTCCCCAAATCACAACCAGATGCATTACAATATTCTTCTTTTATTTAGTTTACAGAAGAATCTATCAGTACAGGTTGCAGAAGGAAAATGTTTAGTGCTATTTACAATTTGTTTAAAACTCTGCTCTATACAAATTTAATTTTGATCATTATGAACAAAATCTTTGTAGGCCTACTGCATATAAAGCATTTCTCAAAGCAGTAATGTTGAATAAAGTAACCTGATTACATTTAAATGAAGATCATTCAAAACACGGAACATATGTAAAGGGCTATGGAATGAAATACAGAACACAATATCAGTCTGCATCTTTAAAAGCCTAGATCTACGTGGTTTATTGTAGTATTATTTTACCTGCCAATGTATACTTACGTTCTATAGCCAAGTTTTTATAAGTTTTTTAATTAAATATATTCTACATATTTGTACTTTCAACTAGGAAGATTTCTCCCTAGTAGAAAAAATATAAAATCTTTATATAATTTTTACAAGTTTAGATGAAACTACCTCATGCTTTAGTGCTGTGCAAATTTTTTAGCATATCTTTTTTTTTAATTACATGAAATAAAATAATGGCATCCTTTGTAACTATGTATGCTTTTAAAAAACAGCTTTTGATTTCCAATACAATTGCAAGCACTAATACCAAATGCAAATAAGAAACAAATGAAGTCATCATTTAGCACATTTTTCTATTTTATCCTCCTTTTTTAAATTATCTCTTTGTAGTCACTGTTGAGTAAGCATGACACTGGACACTAAGATCAGATGAATAAGGATGACTGAAAAACATCAACTGTAGATATTCAAAGACATAAATTGATTAGTAAATGAAGTCTTTAATATTTATGCACAATAATAAAAGCTTATGAACTACAAGAAATTACCCCTCCCATATTAAGGCTAGGAAATGCACTCACTGCACTTATTTGTGCTGTCTAAACAAGCACGCAACAAATGTACGAAAGACGAGTGCATATCAATAAAAAAAAATAGTTGCAAGAGCCCTCTACAGAGTGCTTTAAAATTACAGGCACATAGTTATTTTAGTTAGTGTTTTGTGCCACTTGACTATCAAGGGTGACTTAGGTAGAATTTACTTAATAGTTATTCTTTCCTGCCTGTCCATCCCCTGCTTTCAATTGGCCATGACTGAATTACTGAATTTAAGAAAAAGACTATGGATTATTTTTCAGTGCTGACTCATTTCTCAGTGTTGGAAATACTTAAGAACATTTGTTGATGAGGTCTTTATATTGTCAACTGTTTTAGTGCAAACTGCATCTAAAAGTTTTGATTGGTTAAAGTTCCGGTTAAGAATGATTTTATGGTAGCAAAATGGTTTCTGCTGAAGAGTTAATTTTTTCTTGGAGAGAGAATTCATTGGTGAAATGATGCATTAATAAGCTTGTTCAAGAACATAAACAGTAGAAATAAAAAAGAATTCATTGTTCTAGAAAAAAAATGTGACCAGGTTCATGTAATATTTCAGTTCAGTGGATTCACAGATAGGCAGAAAGGGTTTTTGAAACAATGTTGATCTCCTCTAATCCCGCAGCATGAAAGACAAAAACTATTCTACATCACAAGTAGCAGATACAGTGGTGCTTCTACAGGATCACACAGCAATTGCTCTCCCCAGTTTTTTCACGATTTCGCTGCCCTACAAAACAATACACAAAATATTTTCAAGATAATCAGTGCAAAACACTGTTCTCTGTATATGCATTATAAAAGTTTTGATTTACTGTAACAATGAATAGTACAATAATGAATAGTACAATATAATCAGTGCAAAACACTGTTCTCTGTATATGCATTATAAAAGTTTTGATTTACTATAACAATGAATAGTACAATAAAGCAGAGAAAACTGCTTTCTCAAAATACTCATTAGAATATTTTGAATTGGATATAGTTTGATGGAATAAAGGCCAACAGACTATATCAATGGGAAATGCTACAAGTCCCCTGTTGTTTTTATTCTTAGATTACAAAAGTAGACAAGATAGTAGATCACACTGATTATTATCTACCATCCAATATACTGAAAACTGACCAAGCACTTTTGTAAACTGTATGAAGAAACAAGCTCAGCACCATCTCTCTTCACTTTAATCTGACAGTTGACTTGAGCATTGTTCCTAATGCACATATAAGATATGGATTTTTTACAATTGAAAACCCTGCTCTCAAAGCTTAGAATGAAAATGCAGGTTTATGAGCACTAGCCTGCCAATAATTTAAAAACAGTGTATTACATAGGAAGCATAAATGTTTAATGAACAATGCATATCTCACCTCACCCTCCTTCTCATTACACAATTCCAGCTAATGACAGTAGAAACAGAATAAATGTTTTATAAATAATGTACTGTTCAAGTCTCCATGGCCTGACCCTTCCACCTTCTTAAATGATGGTTTTTGGTCTCATATTTTTAATCAGCAAATTAAATGTCCTATTCTGAATTTAAATTGAATCAAAACAACTCAAGAAAGCATCAGATTTTATGTAACATATTTACAATGTAACATATTTACAACTAACAAAAGTTGTTTTCTTCCTTGTTGTCATTTATAACATCCAATTTAAAAATCTGTTGCAATTTCCTAAGCCTACCTTGAGAGTTTGGCTCTGGCAATGTTTCTCTAGCCACCAAATGCATCACTGTTGTTTTGCCAAAAGGCAATTTTAATGCTGCAAAAAAACAAAAAAAATTATAACACTCCTCCATTATGCACAACGTTGCTCCAATAATTTCTATTGGATTACAATTATTTTCTGACTCTGCTAGTAGAGTATTCACAGTACATATTTCATTAAAAAAATTATTAGCCTTTCTTTAACTGAATCTCTTATAGAATAAAAGTGCAGAAGTACAGAGTAAAATACTGTATTAACTTTTGCAAATCTATTGGGGTGGAAGGATAGATTAAAATTCAATATAATCATAATTGATTCAATTAAAATAACAGATAATGGAAGCACTTCTATGCCCATGAGGTTGCTGTGGAATTGAAAAGCTGTTATATCACTTCATACTCACTGATCCTTCACATGAATTGCTCTATGTTACACATCATTATGTCAATGATTGCATCAACTAAAATGAAAGAAACTATAATACAATATATAATGAAATCTATATAGCTATACTGTACATTCAATAATCCAGTGATGATTCCTTGAGTAAATTCCCTTCAAATTGAGCTTGATTCCTGCTGATTTCATGGACCTATCCATGTAGTATTCTTGACAGTATTCTTCTTCTCTTGAGACTTTCCAATTTCCAAGTTTACTCTGTATCTCTGCTCTTTACTGGAAGTTTCCCATCCAAGTCCTAAGCGTGAGTAACCCTGCTTATCTTTTGAAAGCAAAGCAATATTGGCCATTCGCTGCTACCATGTTGAAAAATTAGAAGAGTGAAGGTGTATAGATCTAAGTAAGAAAATATGCTTTGATCAGGATCTGAAGCACCTTTCTCACTTTGAATCTAAGTACTATACAACCCAAATGTAAGTATAGCAGGTTCATTTTGCTCTTTCTTAACTTCTTTAGTATTCTGACAATCAAAGATGTGGTTGGAAACCTTAGGAAAGTTTGCTAGTTTCAAAGTTTCATGATATTATTTTTTTCAGATTACTGTTCTAAAAATTGAGAAGCAGGGATTTTATGATTTCCCCCTTACTAGTTTCACTGGCTGGGAGAAAAAAAGAAAGAAGCAACTAGAAAAACTGAAAAGAAATGAAAAACACAAGTGTCTGTTGTATTTCCTGTAGTGAGACTGATTTATATTGCCATATAGCAGTTTTCTACTTCCTGCTGTGAGATGAATAGATAAAACGAGAGACAGTTTCTCATGTATTCTCTTATAATCCAAGGTTTTCAGCGGACATCCCTGATGGCATACTTGAAAGATACTTGATCTGCTACTTCCATCTCAGGCCTGAATTACAATGCCTTGTGTGGGACATTATACAGAAGCTACTAAAACTAGAAAAAATTGCCAGATTTAAATATTGTGGCAAGAATACATTAACAATG